>VZRV01003183.1:1433865-1602696 GCA_013398115.1 Falcunculus frontatus
CCTCTCATCTCCGACCCTCTCCTCTCCGACCCTCTCCTCTCCGACCCTCTCCGACCCTCTCCTCCTATTTGTCTTTCTTTTCCTTTCTTTTCTTTTTTTTTTCCCTAGCTTCCTTTTCTTTCTTTCTGAAAGGTTAAGTATTTCTGCCTTCTGTATTTCTTATTGAGTTTTCCTTCTCTGTCTCTTGTATTCTGCAGACACTGTAGAAGATGAAATGGAAATGGCCACAGTACGACATAGACCTGAAGCTCTTGAACTGCTGGAAGCACAGAGTAAATTCACAAAGAAGGAACTTCAGATCTTATATAGAGGTTTCAAGAATGTAAGCACTTCCTTTTTGAATTTACAATCTGTTTACAGGATATGCTACCGCAATCTCAGCTGTGTAAAAGTGACTAGCAGTGCAACCCATGAGATTCAGTAGCTAAATACTTCATGTCTGATCAGATGAGGAAACAATCACTCTGAAACAATTGGTCTAAAGTCATTAAACTATTTAATGACCAAAAGATGCAGACAAAATAGAAAGCATCCAGAAGAGAATAATTGTAACTTAGTATAGTAGGACTTTGTTCAAAAACAAATTGGAAGTCGTGTTGAGGTTGTTTGTCTAAGGATGGCTTTTTTATTGGGTGAACAGCTTACTAGTTCTACAAATCTATAAACTTCTTAGACCTCTTAGATCCCTTAGATCCCTTTACTGGGAGTAATTGTGAATTTTTTTGCTGATAATGTGTGATGTAGCGGCAGGTCCAATGTTTTACTTGGCAGAGATCCCAGCTGAGGACCCCAGTACTTTGGTGTAGTCTGACTCCTTTTCCAGTGTGTACAGCTGCCCTGTAGTGTTGGGCTTAGCTTTGACCTATGAGGCATGCATGGGTAGTACAGCAAAGAAATAAGACTCAAAAATATGTTAGTAAGTAGTAAGAAATTCTGTTTTCTAAAAAAATAATTTTTATCTCTATTTATTTTACTATCTTCCATGTGATTAAAAAATACGTAGAGTATTGCATGCAGTTAACATGTGATAGAAAATATTAAAGAAATATATTAAAAAACTAATAGTAGCAAATTTTTAATCATCAGTATTAAATGTTAATCTATAGTGTCAACTTTAAGTATTGCAACTGTGCAGATGCTATGTCTCCTGCTAAGATGAAGCTAAAGATGAATTTAATTGCATTTGTCACCTTGTAATTCAGTTTTTCTTTCACCCTTCTTGGGTGAAAAGGGCCGACTTTTTGCCCATGGCATTTACTGCTCAGATGAAACTGCATAACAAAGTATAATGTTGATAAAAACAAAATGGTGCTCCATTATGGAATCAGAGAGGATATCTTCAATAGCATGTACAAGAAGTGTAAATCTTGCAGAGTTCTTAGCTCTCCGGCATTCTGTAAAGAAAGCAAGACATGCAAAGATATGTTTCAAACATATATTTTTATCAAAAGCTTACAATGCAAGTGATACAGACTAACTTAATATGTCCTGTCTGTATCATCCTCAGTTCCAGAAGGTATAAGATGTTGGCATGTTAGTGATTAACAGTGATTGCTCTTAAAAGCTTTTCATTTCCTCAGGGTTCCAGAGAACATTCCCCTGCTAATGACAGTATTCTCCAGGCATTGCAAATCATGATCTAATGTCCCTAATTATCTGAGGCAAAAAGGTAAAAAGTATAGTGGATAAAATAAGCCTTCTGTCTGTTTCTCCAAGAATAATTATTTTTAGAGTCTCAGAAATGAAGAACCTTAATATTTCTTTGCATAAAATGAAGTATGGAGAAAGAGAATAGGTTATGAGGAAGTATTTTAATTGATACCTGTTTTAGCATTTTCTGAAGAGGAATTCCAGCTCTTCATATGCTTTTCTATTCCAAGATGTAAGTTCTACTTACATCAAAGGAATGTTGATGGTAAGACAGGGTAATACATCTTTAGCCATATGTTTCATTTCCTTATCAGTAGATGATAATTCAAGTCGTGCATGTATAACACATCTTTGACTATTTAGAGTTAATAAGCATGAACTTCAGTGTTTTTGTGTATAATATCATTGCAAAATTATCAATTATGATCTAAAATGCTGTAAAGCATGCCTAGGGCTAGTGACTGCTATAAAGATAAATCAGTTTAAAGAGGCATTCTTTAGCCCAAGCATTAGATTTCAGAAATGAATTATTTCAAACTTTTGGTTGAGTTGGAGTTTGTTTTATTTCTCATATTAACAGTTTCTACTGCAAAATATGGTGCTAGATCACAGCTGCCTAATCACTTCAGAGAACTGGTAGGACAGGTCTACTTCAGCTCTATGAGCAGTTTGTCTATGCTGATTAGTTCACCTTTCCTGTCACGTATCTATCTTTTATCAAACACAGCTTGAGTGGCTTTGGTGGGTACTGATCCACAATGGCATTGCAGTGCCTCCCCATGGTCTGCGCTTGGAGTGTCTCGCCCTTACAGTGCTCCATCACCCTCTTCTGCCTGGCACAGGCTACCTGCCTTCTCACTTTGTGATCCAGCTTAATGCTATCCTGACAATATTTCCATGCCTGTGTGCTTCATGTGTCTGCTTCTTGTACCAGTATCTCCTGGGTGCCACCCAGCTGGACTTTACTTTGCTGGGCATGAGCCAGCAAATGTGTCTATGCAGCAAAGGCAGCAAATGGTACCCTGTTCTGCTTTAGGCAAGGCATTTCCAACAGGTCGAGGGAGCACTGAGAGGCCACACCAGCTCTTCACTCAGCACTGGTGAGGCCACATCTGAAGTGCTATGGCCTGTTCTGGGCTCTCCAGTAAAACAAAAATATGGACATAATGGAGAGAGTCCAGCAAAGGATCACAAACATGTCTAAGGGACTGAAGCACCTCTCCTCTGAGGAAAGGCTGTGAGAGCTGAGACTGATCAGTCTGGAGAAGAGAAAGCTCAGCAGGGATTTTACAAGCGTCTATGAACATCTGAAGAGAGGGTGTAAAGAAGGTGGAGCCAGGTTTGTTTCAGTAGTGCCCGGTGCCAGGACCAGAGGCAATAAGCACAAAGTGAAACACGGGATGTTCCCTCTGTACATCCGGAAACACTCTTCACTGTGACCATCAGCACAGGTTGTCCACTGGGTTTGTGTCATCTTCCTCCTTGAAGATATCCAAAAGTTAGTTCTCTGACATGGCCCTGGAGATCCTCCTCCAGGTGGGCCTGCATACTCAGGAGTGTGGAACCAGATATCTCCAGAGGTTACTTCCAACCCCAGCCGTTCTCTGAGTCTGTGATATTCTGTTTAATAATTCCACTAAGAAGGGAACTACTGAAAAGATTCAATGAAACACATAGATGCACATATTTAACATGATGCCATCAAAACTTGTGCAGATCCTATCTCTTTATGCTTTTCACCTGATATTTGCCTATCTTACTCTCTCTTCAATAATTTAAGTATATAAAGCAAGATAAATTAAAGCATGAACTTAAGTTACTGTAGTTCTGCTGATATTGTTGTCCTGTTAGATGAAATTAGCAGCATCCTACAGCACGTTAGTACTAATTGAAAAGCTTTTGTCTATAGAAGCTCACTCCAGCCTGCTTATTTCCCTGAATCCTGTCAAGTTTTAGGATGTCTGTTCTGAGATAGGGATGAGCAGAAATTTTCACAGCTTACCTCCAGTTATTTGTTATTTATGACGTCAAATTGCTTACATATAGTTCTGACTGACTTCAGATGAGAAAGCAGCAAAATACACCTGTATTTATGTAGTGTTGATGATTAAAAAGTTTGATTTATTACCATCATTTTGATTGTCCACTGTACACAAATTACATGCAAAATCCAGGCAGAAGGAGCACAGGGTCTCACAGAGCATCTTTGTGTGTACATAAACACCTGAAAGCTTTAGAAAGTCTCAGATCACACTGTAGTAGAGTTATGCTCTGAGTCAGCAAGAGGTAGAGTATAATTGCAGGGAATGCTCAAAGACGATTGAAATGCCTTTGGGACAATGGCTGTTTTGGTAGAACTCAGCATTTAAAATGAAAGGGGAGATACACTAAAGAAAACCTAAGGAGGTGGGACAAGCACCTTCAGATGTCCTAACAACTATTATAAGGAAAATTGTCATGGGAGAACTGATGTCTATATTAGGTAATTTAGCCATTTTTAAGCTTCTATACTATCCTTGAAAAATGAGCTTAATGTAAGTCCTAAGCCCTTCTCAGGCTCAAAAGGTTGTCCCCAGCACTTTGGCTTTACAATGTTCCTGTCCTGTTGTTGATGAATTGTTGCTCAGCTGCCATCACAGTGGGACATTTCCAATTTGTATTTGGCTTCCTGTCATCTCATTTCTTGTAAATAGAAATTGTGATTGCTGCAGTCATTAACCTTTCAAACCAATGGCTCTGTGGCAGTCCTGGTACAAGTGGTACTTCACAATAAATTGTACAGACTATCAAGCATGGACTCAACATGTGGTCTTTCTTTCTCTTTTGTCCATTGATAGATCTCTCCCAGTTTTAAAAATGTCTATTTTAAAAATACCTAGATAATGCTTTGCTGCACGAAAGATGCTCCGGTGCTAAATTTAAATGTTAATAATCTTTTCATTTTGGTTGATTATTCTTGTAAAAATTTTTGTAGATCTCTGTGTTGGGAAACTACTAGACTTTTCCAGAAAATTGAAAGGATTTTTCATGAACATTTATCTTACCTGGCTGTATATCAGAGAAAATGTAAATGGATGTAAAAATGAAGTCATAAATGCATAAAAATGTCCATGGACACATGCTGGAGCTTTAAATAGGCAGCTCCATACTTTTGATATTTGTTGGGAAAACAGCATTTCTAAGACGCTTCCGTTTTGCAAATGAGATAAAGAATGATAGTAAGAAAATGAATCTGACAATGTTAAAGCTCAAAGATCAGTTCCCTCATCACACTACCCACCTATGTGCATAAGTCGAAATATGCTAACTTATTCTGAGATTTTTATATTTTAGTTATGATTTGATAGAAGCATTGTATTACTGTATGTGGCATTTGTAAGTCTCACAGAAAGTTTAATGGAAATTAGTTTTAAAGGTGAAAAGGCTCATTTATTGATCGTCTAAAGCAGTTGAGTTTTGTGTTTGAACATTTTCCCATGTAATTAGAGTTTTAAAAAGCAAAAGAAAAATTATGAATTTTACAAAAGTAATTGAGATTTAGAAGAGCAGAATTGAGCTGGTACACTGCATACAAATAATTTTCACTGTATAAATCATTTTTTTACTGCAATTTTTTGTTTCATAATGAAGATGAAAGTTGAGTATATACTGTGCATTTTGCAGGATATGCCCTAACTTGTGCAAAAGCTGAAACACCTCAATGTAATTTTGAGTACAAGAGTTAAAGTTTTCAGAATGATTTAACTTTTCTTATGTATTTGTATGCATGATATTCTAGGAACACTAAATACATTTGTTTTTTTCACTACAATTAGAACTTGGTAAGAAAAAAGGTATGAGAAACGTATCTCAGTGTCCTACACATGGATGGCTTTTACCTTTATGGCTACGCTATTTGCACAGTCTCTGATCTCTGGCTAATAGAGATGTACAGTTCTTTCTTTCACTTCTGTCTTTCAAATGTGGTTTCTAAGATAACCAATGTCTTGATTAGAATTTATTTAGTACAAATTGAAATCTTGTACTGAAAAGGGACATAGACGTTTGACGTTAAAAGAGATTAAAAAACGGGCATTGCAAAGAGTTAAAATACCTCTGTCATGATCCAAAACAGAGATTTTGAAACTCTGTTCCATTTTCCTTGCTTTCTTACTTAGCCTTTTCCACCTGTTCTAAAGCATGACAAGGGACAATGACAACATAATCCTCTTAGTTTATATCTCTGGAACATTGTATATTACGAAACAGAGGCTTTCACGCTACAATAAGTAATATTTTAGCTTGGATCAGCTTTCCCTGAATTGGCAGTGTCACCTATCTCACAGAGACAATGCGATGTCTTCAATTCATTGTGATCACATTCAATTATATACTGAACCTGTATGTTTGTATTGCAATGAGTAAATGCAGATTCAAGATTAATACAGACCAGAACAGAGAGGAAAAACCCCAAACTGAACATGAGTGGAAGTGGCATTGGTGCAAGAGTATTTTGCCCCTCACATCAGTCCTCCAAACCTTGTCCTTGTAGGTGAAGTAGCTTAGAGCTTAAATATGATTTTCACCCTCCCATGTGGAGCCCTAGGACAGCAAGGAAGAGTTTTCATTTGACCAGCAGTCGGTCCAGTTGCTTTTCCTCTAGATTTGATGACTGTCTGTACAAGTCTTAGGGCTTCACATCATGCAGTCTTAGCAAGAGTAGGATCTTTCCAGGTGAAGAATTCTGACCAAACAGAAGAGATCCTAGAAGAAAACTATTGATCAATTAAAGGTTCCTACCTGGTTTTCTTGGCTAACATGAATCAATACCAAAGCCATTTGAGCTATATCCCTTTGTGACTCTGAATATCAAACAGGGGATGCTCTACTGGGCATCAGTGCCTGAGACATCCCCATCGTGCTGAAAACTGTTGCAGTGGTGCTGGCCCCTCTGCACAAAGCAGTGTTTGAGCACCAGTGTTGGGGACATGAAGAGTTTGTATATACAAAGAAGTACCAACAACTTGTCTTTTCAGACAGGCATAGTGATGGCAGCTGAACAGGTGGTGCCTCATGTGTGTAAACCTATAGAGCATAGAAATGCCAATAAAATAGAAAAAAGTAAATGAAGTTCTGAATCTTACTAGAAAAGCAGATAGCAGAAATTCAAACTGAAAATTAACATCCCCCATGTTGGAAAACTCCTTTGACTTGTTTGTCTTAATAAACTTAATAAACAGCATAATGAAGTTCAAGCAAGTAAACCTAGAAGCTAGATAATCAATGTAAGCATTATTTATCGCTCAGTTTGTTAAAAGATTTTCACATAACCTTGTTTGAAATATGGAAGAGTTCCCTCTGTGCTGTCAACAGACAGATTTCTGTAAATCTTCTTTTTCTCTCCAGGATTTCAGTAGACATATATAATGCACATAGCTCAAATCTCCCTTTTTAAAGTTGAATTCTTGTTTTCCAGTTGTGCTTGAGATCAATTGTTTTCTCAGCTTTAGATGACTGAAGAAAAACTTTAAAATAACCAGCCCTTGCCAATGAAAAATTTTGTTATTATTTCACAAAAGCCCTGGCATTCATTTACTACAGCCTTAGAGGGAACTCTTCCATATTTTAAACAGGGCTATGTGAAAATCTTTTAACAAAACGAGCAATAGATAATGCTTACTTTCATTATATATTTCCTTCAAGTGTTAGTAAGGAGACTTGAAACATTTCAAAATTGTTTCAAGTAAAAATAATTTGGAAGTACAGTTTGACAGACCTAGAGTATAGTTGTCAGTCGCCACAAATTTACCGATCTTAATGTGTTCAGCAGAAATATTTGTTTCAATTAGTCTCACAGTTACTGGCAGAGACTGAAATCTTATTTCTGAAAGTTAATAATGAACTCAATCCCTACATTTCCATTCATCTAATGACTTGAATGGAGATACTTCACATCGTGTTCACTAGGGAAAAAATGTCATCTAGCTTACCAAGGACTGTCTTCATAATGGTGGCTACTTGCTCATGAATTTTCTCTGAAAAAGGTAGATGCCAAGTCTCTACTTAAGAAACATACAAAAAGACTGTGATTTTAAGTACCCAGTATTAATAGTGCAGAGCACCAAGTGCCTCTAAAGTTCTTTTTTGTGCAAAAAATAATAATAAAAAAAGGTCAATATTAGATTTTGGTGGAATTGTATTGTTCTGTGTGCTTGTGAGCCCCTCCTGTTTGGAACTGGTAGTACCCTGTCCTGTGCTGTGGTGTGCTTGCCCTGGGGCTCACATGGGCCATCAGCCGTGCCAGGCTGACACTTGAAGCACAGCACAGACCTTCTGCTCTACCAGCCAGATGCTGAGTGTAACTCTTTTGCTGGTAGAGCTGTTTTCTACCACATGAGCTTTTATGTGCATCAGTTTGGAATATAAATGTTTATGTACTAGAATACGAGCGGCCAAATGTCGTCTTTGGCTACAGCTCACTGCAGTTACTTTTTTGCAGCATCTGGACTAAGCATTACAGAGCCTGATATTTGAGTTATGTGAAATCTCTGGATTTTGGTTTCTGGGTAATCATCAACATTAGAGAAGTAATGTTTGGTGCAATGCAGCTCTGATGATGTTGTAACTTAAAAATTTAGTAAGGAGAGACCTCTTATTCTCCTTTCTCTGCCCATCTCCTTTTCTTCATGAGGTGAGATGCATATTAACTGTAACTGCTATAAACATTGTTCTTTATAACACACAGCTTAACATAAAATGGTTCAGTGAGAATATTTATCAGTTGAGACAGCAGCATTCAAAAATCCCTCTACCTGGCTTTCTTGCTACCAGTTTTCTTACTTTTAAAGAATTTTTATACAAAATGTTATAATTCCGTATTAAATCTTGTACTAAACGTTCTCTCTGTTCCCCTGCAATTCTGAAACAGCAAGTGGACACACATATTTTCAGGTGGGGATCCTAAGCCTGCAGAATGAGAGGAGAGGGAATGAATATACCTCCTGGTGAAACTTCTCAGTGGTGCAGTTCAACCATTTGGGTCCTATGGACTTGATAGATAAATATTATTTGTGCTGGACTCAGGGATCTGTCATGGATCCCAGGAATTTCCAAATTATTTTAGATTTTATTTTTTTTTCTACTTTAAATTTCTGATCAATGTGAACAAAATTAGCAACATGCAGGTTTTGTCAGAAATAAATGAAACAGAAGAAAGTCCTTTATTTATTTCAACAGAATTAATTTCTGTTTAGAAATGTCTTTAGATCTACATCTGTGCTAAAAATAAACACTGCTAAATCTTCAAATAAAACAGCAAATCAAAAGTGACAAAGCCTCAAGGTCAAGTCTTTCAGTGTCAGAGAAGTTTATTACAAGTCTTGGGTCAACCTGCATTTGCCTTTGAGTGAAAGTGTCTGACAGAGCCCATATTCTTTAGATCAGCTCGACATTTGCGCAGTTGCTCTTCACTCCAATTACATGAATGATTCTCATATTAGCTTTCAAGTAACGGAATTTATTCAACCCAATGAATTCCATTGCAAAATGTTCTTAAAAGATCTTAGATACGGTGAGTGTCAGAGAAGAAATAGGAGCCAATAATTCAGAAGACAGCATGATTCAGCAAACACAGCATGAAACTAGAAATCTAAAGACTCCACTGTTTTTTGCTCTCTGGCTGGCTTAACTGCCACACACCTTTAAAGGCCTTAACTATCGTACTAAAAAGCCTTCTGGGTTGCCTGAGAGCATTATACCAGTGCTTTAGAGCCTGAGTGGGCTCCACATTGACAGCTGCCTAATTTAATGTCTCTGGTCTGACAGCCAAACATTTCAGAGGGTCCCTGGCTATCTGAGAGATTGCTTCTCAGCCATTGATCAAAGCCTCCTCAAGCACTTCTTGGGAACAAAGTGGGGAGTACCAGCGGGGGGGCTGGTGGCTGTGGGAAACTGAACTTTCCCAGGAGCTGGAGACAGCAAAGTTCATCCCTAGAGGAGAGAAAAATGAACACTGAATTCCTCGGTGTTAAGAGTGAATGTATGTTCTGTGGCCAGTGTATTTGAGGGAGATGCTTTATCCCTCAATGGCCAAGCTCCATATCTGTCAAGTAGAGATCACAGTAAAGTCATGCCTGAAGAAACACTGATCTAGAAAGCACTTTATGTATTTCTAACAATTATTTACTCACTCTATTTATGCATCTCTGACACTGTGATCAGCTTTACAGTGGCCTCACAAAAAAGAAGTCCCAAGAACAGCTTTTAAAACTGAACCCTCAGTGGCTGAATGTAGCAGTATTTATATCTGACATACTACCTACAGGCAATTACAAGTATCAGAACAAAACCATGATTATGATTTTGCTTGTGATTTAAAATGTCAGCATTAAGCACTGAATTTCAATGCACAAGCTACCAAGTCAATAGTCTACTTCACTGAAAAAGAGGCATAGTACTCGTCCCTGCTCCCTGTAATGGAGCCTAAGTTATAACAGCCTTAATTTGTTATTCTGTTCTCAAAATCTGCAGTTATGGAACAAAGACAAAGTTTATGTCCCGTAAACTTAGCAAACAGTGCGAGAAGTTTTTGTGTCCAGCAATTTCAGCCTCAATGTATCTCCATAAGGAATGATACAACCATGAGAATGAAATTTCTTTTTTAGGCCTCAACTGACTGATAGATGACTTTTTTTTAGATGTATCTGATTCTCCAGTTATTTCTTTTTATTCTTCTTGTTACCTGTTTTAACTGGGAAATGTCTTCTACTTTTTTATTTCTCCATGCTGTTCATGTTTTCATGAAAATATGCCAGTATATATCAAGCACCATTTATATAGGTTTATTTAGGTATTCAGTTCCAGTAATTTGACTTATGCTGCAAATTTTAGATATGCTGCCAAAAGCCATGTGTCAAGTATCCACATAGGAGAAAAGGAAAGCTCCAGAACAGTCTAAAGGAGATTTCTATAGTTTATTTAGATTTTTTGGTGTGCTAAAAGACTATCAGTTCATATTCCTTGCTAAACTTCAAATTCCATTTTGATGCTTTTCTCATGTCTTTTACCGAGTTATGAGAATACTATCTCCTTTGTAAGCAGTAATGGTAAATCCTCCCCTGTCTTATGGGACTGCTCACTCCTCCTTCTCAAAAGGACTTAGATGTATGGCCACAAAGCCCACTCTGGCCCTTCCATGATCACCATGAACAGTAGAGCTCTTGTGGTCAAATATTTTCTCCTTATCACGGACCTGCACTCTGCGGAGCCCTTTGGGCAACGGAATAAAAGTGTCAGTGTGATGTGCTGGTGGACTGGGCAAGCACAGATGTGACAGTGAGGTTTTGATACAGGGAGGGGACCCTGTGTCAGACATCGAGTGCCAGAGATCCTCCAGGGTGAGGCATATTGCCCTCACTGTGTGGGCAGGGAAGAAGCATTTCTTCTGAAAGACCACGTCTCTCTCTCTCACCTATAGCAGCCTCATGCACATCATTGCCTCTATTGTGTCTGATTTTCCCCACTGTACTTGGTGAATCACCTCCAACTTATGCTAATGTCAGGCTCAGTTTTATAAATATTTATGCGGGTAAGCACATTTGCTCTTCTGTTTGCACTGCTGAGGCCCTTCTCCTGAGACAAAGTGTTGTTAGTAGTTGAGAAAGCAAAAACCTTTGTTAAAGGGTAAATGTATTACTATATAAAATATAAATAATGAGCACAATGTTTGATTTTCAGTTTCTAAACCAGTCCCCATTGAATTTTATGTTCTTTGCCATTTCTGCAAACTGGCAGGAGGCTGTAGGCACTGAAATTCCTTGGTCTTTTCATTGTGTTTAGCACTTACCAAATATTGACCTGTCTGCCTTTACCACTGCACATCTTTGAAAGAAACAAAGAACAACCACTCTGAAAAGTACCGATACAGCATGACTTAGGACACACTTTCAACGTGACTGTCTTTCATTCAGACGTGTCTCAGGAACACAAAACTCAGTGTTCTTACTTCATTATTAAAATGAATCAACATCCGTTGATTGACAAGTGCAAAAAAAAAATCATATCAGCATTTGAGACAGCATATAGAATATTTTTTCACCCCCAACATGCTGAGTCTGCTTCATAGATACCTTGTTCTAAATTCAGGCTTTTCCATTTTCAGATAAGGCTATATAAAGTTTTAAAGTGGTTTTAAAGTAGGGAATTGACCTACCTTAAAATATTGCTTTTAGGGACTTCTAATGTTCTCCATCCTGTGCAAGAGAATCACTTGAGTGGGTCTAATGGAGTTCACCCAAGGGACCAGCACTTACTAATATGGAGCTATTCCACTTCCTTTCACCTAGGATTTCAGTTGATTTGAAGGGACTTGATCAAAAGAAGTCACATGGGAATGTGTGAAAGGCAAGTCACCAAAGCAGTGCTCACCTAAATACAGCTTTTCCCAAGAGAGTGAGCACCTTGTGTTTGCCAAAGTGTTTACAACAAGCTGCACTGCTGAAGTATGGGTTCTGCTGCATCTAGTTTAATTATATTTCCTGCCTATTTGTCAAGTCAGGATTGTAAAATGCCCTCCTGCAGTGACAAGTAAGGGCAGAAACAGTGAGAACCATTCAGATGCCAGGGACTCATCCGTGAAGTTTGGTGTATAAAGCTTTCGGGAGAGCTTTTAATTTTAAATCTTTAGTTGTGTTGTTTACTGTTGTTTTACTGCCAGTGCTAATAATAAGAAACTAAAAATTTTGCTAGCACTAGTTAGTAAGCATTGCTAAAGAAAGAATGGCACTGATTAAAAGCATTTGCTGGCACCTCGCCTGCTGAGTCGTGGAAGCAGCCAAAGTGTTGATTGTTATTTACTGTGTGAAGCCACACATGCTGGATATGAGCCAGTTCCTTTATTTCTGCTTGTTTTCCTCTGAAACTGCCAGAGCAAGTAGGGGGTGGAAAGAGGCTTTTGTTCATTAGAGTATCCTCCAGCAGGAGGCTTAAAATGTGGTACATCTTTCCTGTGCCATAGGGAAATATTCTTGTAACTCTTCTACAGCCGGCTAAGTAAAAGCAAGAAGTTTTGTGTTTTACCTGATGAGACAAAGCTTGAACGGAGTTTTTACATGGATTTCACCAATGGATGTCAATGGAGAATGATGCTTTCAAATCAAGACTGCCACAACGTTCCTAGAAATGTAGACTGTTGTCACTAAGCTATAAAATGAGTTTACAGCTCCTGTGACAGACATGAAAATGCAACAACCCGAGGTTTTCCCCCGTGAGTCTTTAGCTGAAGTAATCCTACTGTGCTTTAAGTCAGAGAGGAAAGATCAAAAGGAAAGTTGTCCCTTTAGACCCAGTAATTGGTTGAGTCTGGTTCTCCATTTTTTTTTCAGTCTTATAAAACAGCTTAAGCTTTACACTGGTAACCAAATAGGCAAATTCATAGGAAGATTTAAGAGTGGGGACAAAAGACTTTCTGAGGTAACCGTCCCCCACCATTTCAGAAAAAGCACCATCCTTTTGTGTTACTCTGTATATCTTTCATCCCACACAGCTTCTTTAAAGACTGGAGAAAATATTTCTTTCCCACCATCACTATTCCAGGCCCACAACTATATTCAAGGATGCAAGACTACAGTATGTTGTTTTGTGTTCTAATCTATAAGGATTGTTTCTGCAAGAAATGAAAACAATAGCAAACTGTCTTAGGGAGATATTTTGCCCCTTTTGAAGTAATCAAATAAATCTGATCCAAGACATAATTTTGGTTACACATATTTCATCATTCATCACTTCTTTTTTGTTGCAACATCTTTCTATATGATGGCATGGAAATTATTTTTAAAAATGCAAACCAAATAATTTTTTTCAATAAAGAAGAGGTGCTGTGAAAGTGGCTTTTTATAACCCACTTCGGAGAAAACTAGCATGAGAAACCAAAAAAAAAGAGAAAACCGAGAACTAACTCAATTTCAATAGACAGGAGGTTAAATTAATAGCTGTCCCTTTCCCGATAAGACAAAAAATAGAAGTGACAATTGAAGTTAAAAACACCAGTGGTTTTCAATGTAATTGAGTTGAGCATAGGTTATTTATTAGAGAAAACGAATGAAAATCCACCAAGTTAGAAGTAGATCATTATAAATATATTCATGTGTATAACATACATTGTTGTACATAGTTGGGACAATATTCCACAGAATAAAAGCACATTAATGCTGGCCTTAGAGTTAAACATTTCATAAAAACTGTTTTCCAGTAGTGTAATAAATAAAAATTAAAAATGCCCACACCACCTTGTATTTTGAGCTTTTACAATTTCTACTCTCCAAGTATCTTCATGTGTCTTACACATCTTAATATACTGTGATTCAACTCTCCTACGAGGTAGGAAAGGCTTTGAGCCTGTTTGGTGGCCAGTACTGTTGACTGGGCACCCGATGCATACACGTTCCAAGTTTTCCTTTACCCACCTCTTCCATGGCAGCCTCTGCTCTTCTTCTTGTCTCTGCATGTTTCTTGGTAATTAACAGCAGCTCCTTCCATGGCCTTTCAGAAGAAAGGTCTGGAATTGTTCCGTTATAGCACAGGCCTGGGCAGACCCCAAAATGATAGGTGTAAAGACAGAATAAAACGAATTCTCATCCTTTGTGAGTAGTTTGAGATGCTGTCCTGCCAATCATCCTCCGAGTCCTTTGACAAACTGGCTTTTACAGTAGGCAAACAGCAAAGCTCAAGGAGAACACAGAGTTGGATGAATAATATAATTGCCTGATCAAAAGAGCCAAAGCTGGCATCTCTTCTGTAGTCACTGCAATTATCTCATATGTGCACTGGTTTCCTAAAAACTTCCTCGAAGCTCCCATTTGATGTGCTGAAATGTTGAATGATACATCTATACAAAGGAAACAAAATACATCTGTCATTCAGGTAGTTTCAAAAAGAGATGTTTAAATGCAGGAGCCCAAATACTGACAATGCAGCAGTCCAGAAGGCACCAGTTCAAAGAAGCTGATCAGAGAAATGACTGTCTAAAATAGATTACAAATACATGGGTTTGTCCTTTTAGTTCATAGCTGAAGCAACCCCTTGAAATTTTACCAACACCTAATGGACAATACTTTGCTTATATTTCCACTTCTGTGAATTTGTTGCTCTCTTGGGGCCATCTATGGCAGGAAAGCAGCGGCTTTCTTCTTTCCACATAATCTTCTGTTATTTATTCTTTTAGAAGTATTTAAAGAAAGGAAAAGAAAAAAGAAAAGGAGCATAAATATGGTTGTCTGTGATTTCTTAAAATCTATATTAATAGAAAAGATCTTTTGAACTGCCTGAACCCAGGTTATTTTTTCCATTCTTAATTTCTAGTGCTTTATTCAGCCATATTTCAAATATATCAAGAGAGAGGTTTTTCTCTGAATTAGTTTTCTGAGACTGCTTCACAGGCTAGTGCATGGCATCTCTTTTAAGCATATCTTTTGAGATATTTTTTGTACTACACTTGTTTTCTCTTTAATGACTTCAAAACCTTCTATCCCCGAGAAACCTCATTTTGTTTGCATCATCTACTTCGAAGTCCTGCTAGAATATGTTCACTTTTATTAGCGGCTGCAGGATATTTACCCTTCTCTTGGTGTTTTTTTCTGTGGCCAGTAGTGTGATCAGAATTCCAGAAATGCCACCCAGCCCCTCTTCACAAAGATAATTTCTGGTATGTGTTCTGTGTTTTCACTGAAATAAACCAGTATCAAAAGTGAACCCTGTATTCTAAGAGAATTTTCAGGACAGAAAATTAATCATACTCACACTCATTTCTAAATCAATAGGCAATGACATATATTCCTGATTAATATAGCATGGACAAGTTTATTTATATTTACTACAGAGAAATGAGTTAAAAATAAAAAAATTATTTGGTTTTTAATTTACGATAAATTACAAACTTATTTGTTCTCATCATGCAGCTCTAGGGTAGGTCAAAATTTCAGTTTAGCCCTGTTGGTATTTGGTAAATACGTCTGTAATTCTAAAAGTATTCCCAAGTAAAATGGCTACAATACTGATGAATGAATATATTGAATTATAGAAATTTATTAAATAAAATAAATGAAATAATTACATTTCTTAGGGGGAAATATCCGGTCAGATTCAACAGCATGAGAGCGAAGAGGGTGCTGCCATGCCCCCAGATCCATCCAGCAGAGGCTGAAGGTGTATTCCCAGAAGGCACATGCACACAGAGCACATATATACATCACATGTGTGCCAGTACACACGGCCAAACACACAGGTCACACACACATGCACAGAGCACTCACACAGACACAGGCAGCACCAACAGCCTCACCCTGCTCCCCTCTGTGGCTGAGCAGGATGGAGGTCCACTAATGCAAATACATTCATACATATGTACATGCACACATACACACACATATACACAAGTGAGGATCCCTCCCCCAGCCAGACTTAGATATGGGCCTCAGATGCCTAGTAAGTCCTTCTAGGGACCAGCTTCTCCAGTTGCTGGCACCTGGGCTCTTAAGATCCAATTAAAAGAGATGCCTCTGCCTAAATTAATGTGCAAATAAGACCAATATGCCAAAGTCAATAGTATGGATTTTATTTAACAGTAATTGTGAGGTAAAGAGAGAAAGAAAGGGGGGGGGGGGAAGGAGAGAGAGAGAGAGCAAAATTGTCACTACCACTTGGATTCCTCTTGCTGTCTACAGCTCACTTGTGAAGGGAAGTGGAGGTGCAGACACTGATCTCTTCTCTGTGGTGACCAGTGACAGGACCCAAGGGAATGGCCTGAAGTTGTGTCAGGGGGTTTTAGGTTGGATATTAGGAAAAGGTTCTTCACCCAGAGGGAGGTTGGGCACTGGAAGAGGCTCCCCAGGGCAGTGGTCACAGCACCAAGCTTGACAGAGCTCAAGAAGCATTTGGACAATGCTCTCAGGCACGTGGTGTGACACTTGGGGTGTCCTGTGCAGGGCCAGGAGTTAGAGTTTGATGATCCTGATGGGTCCCTTCAAACTCAGCATATTCTGTGATTCTGTGAAAATGCCAGAAGCAGCATGCTTATAAAATATAAATAGTGATTATTAAATATAAATTAAATATAAACAAGTTTAGTGTAGTATTAAATTCTGGTTTTGCTTTCTACACTGCTTGAAGTACATTTAGTGGTCTGCAGACATGACTAAACTATTAGCTGGGTACTAGCTCAATTTCAAACCTGTAAAGTATAGTAAAACTGTAAAATCCAATTTCTGTATTGGTCCTGGAGCAATGAGGTGCAGCAGGCATTGAATTCTCTTCTTCCTGTGTCCAGAGGCCATGGGATTTTTAGATATATTTAGTGCATAACCTCCTCCTGACTAATATTTTGCATGTGCAAGTCCACATCAGGACATTATCTGATACCATTACTTATTTGCAATTAAATAAAACACCTAGTAAAAATAAAACTTATAAGCATACATGCTTACTTATATAATCTTTCAATAGATTTCTTTAATGTCTAATTAATACATTTCCAACATTGTTTCTGCTTGCCATCTTAAGATCACCCCTTTCTCACATCCCACAAGGGCTGCAGTTGCTGAGGGAGCACAGGCTTTTCCTGTTAGCCATGAGTATGTGTGCTATCAAAACAACATGATGTTATCACTTACACTGCTTAATGCTGCTCATCCTGAATTGCACCTCCTTTTTTCTGGGAAAAGTTTCTCTCTCTGCATCCTTTCTATGACTTATGCTACAGAAACAGCACAAGGCAAGATCTGACAGAGTGAAAATTCAGAAGAATATTACGAAATAAATTCTTCCATGCCTTTCACAGAATGTGGAAATTCTTAAAAGCGAGCTGGGATTTTGGATCTGTCTGACATGAAATTTGCATCTATCTGAAGCCTTCTTGGTCTGATCTTGGACTGTTCTGTCTGACATACAGGATAATATTTGGTGATAGCATGACTAAAGGTTGTCTGGGAAGGACCTTCAAGAAGGGAAGAAAAGATCAGGGTCTGAAAAAGATTTAGAGATGTGGGGATTTGGAAGGGAGTTGATAGACCTGTTCTTCCAAACAGACACTTTGTGAAATAGAGCTTGAGAGAACTTTTTCTCCCACCCTCACCCTTCTGCTTTTTTAGCCACTTACCCTCCTTTTTGCAATCAACCTAAGGCTACAGAGCTGCAACAGCAGCTGAACAGCAACACTGGGAAGCAAAACACAGTTATCCAAAGTGGACTGGAAAAACATATAGAGGCTTTTGAGGATCAGAGATCTATCTTTAGGTCTTGACAGTTGCAGTTGATAAGATTTATAAATCTAGTTGGGTTTGGATCTAGTGCTGTACCTGTATGACCAATACCTGCTTAGCTCATCTGCTGCAGCACAACGCCCAATCAATGCCTTTGTCCTGGCAAAAGGCTTCAAGGTAAAAGTCACACTGATACCAATGTGTCAGTGTCTGTGTCACCTTTCAGAGCAAGATTTATTCTTTTATTGTTTCTCTTCTTCCAAGGCCTATGAGGTCGTGATAAACATGTTTCACCAAAGTCATTATCTTTTCCATCCTAAGGGAGAATGCTTGTACCTTAGTTTCTTATATGTACTACTTTTGACACATTTTGCTTTGGAGGAGGATCAAGATAGGAGTAATTTGTGGGCTGGATATCAGTGGGATTGTTCCAGACAATTTATATAATGCTTAAATACTTCACCAAATGAATCTTTGGATCATCTGAGTTCCCTTGTGATAATTTTTCTATAAGCCTAAAAAGCCTACTGTACATTTCAAACAAAAACTTTGCCAATATAATGCATTACTGTAGCCCCATGAACAAAATGCTTCTATCTGATAAAAAATTGGCTAATGGTTTGCTGATACTTTTGCTGAGTAATTTTGCTACGCAGCCACTGATATCTTGACATAAGTTATAAGCACATCAATGTGCACTGATTAAACACCAAATACATGTAATTCTTTTCTGAATGAAGCTAGATGTTTAGTCTAAAAATACGAGTTGTATTTCCTAGTGGGAGAAATTAATTTGTTATTGCAACCCATATGAATTGTGTAAATTATCATTTAGCTCATTTTTCTGAAAAAAAAAGGAAGTCATCAGCAAGCCTATGTTTTAGAAATAGCAGAACAAACATTAGATACAACAAATATCCCTGGAGGGCCCCAAGACTGTCCCAAGCAGAGATAGAGAGAAGAACTCCTCATCCTGCTGGCCTTGTCCCAGTAGGTGGTTTATGTTATATGTCATAAAACTGTTGTGCTGGTTCACCCTCAGCTTTACATCCCCTGTACCCCCACATCCTGTTTGGCAGTGCTGCCTTTCAGTCATTTCACACCTGGCACTGGGGCAAGGGCAAATTTCTTCCCAGATGCAGAACATAGAAATTCTTGTTGAATTTCATGAGGTGCCTGATTGCACAGATTTTGTTATTATTTGGCCGGGATTATGTAATTAAATCAAGGCCATTTGTTAAATGTTCATGCTGTTCTGATCAAAGCTCTGTCATACTCAAATGGAAAAATTAGGAACTGAATGGGTCTGTGAAAAGCCACTGTGGGTTTAGATTTTGAGATTTTTGGTAGCATTAGTTTTGACATATGTGCACACTATGTTCTTCCATTAAGTTTTGTGTTTACAGGAAATTTAAATTTGAGGTCAGAATAGAAGTACATGCAAAAAGGGAAAATATTAACAGTCACTGATAATTAAATCCATGGACATGTATCTAAAATGAAGCAGTATGAAAACTCACAGCAGATGAAGCATGGGATGGGAAACCTGTCATGCAAAAGTCTATAACTAAAATATATTCAAAGTTACCAAAGCTGCAGCTTTATCCATCATTCAAAATTGTTTGTTATGCAGACAAAAGACTGAACTTTGAGTTTGTTTCTCCTTCATTCTCTTTTCTACATTTCACTATTTCTCCTTTTTTGTGTCGTCTTTGTTTGCCTCTTGTCTGAAGAGGATGTCTATTAGGTAGTAAAGTAGAATCACCTACTGCAGTATTTTTAAAAATACTGAAGGAGAGACATCTTAGACAGTATAAGGCTTGTAAATAATTTACAGGGTTTGGAGTGGCTCATAAGACCATGTGCTGGAGGTGTAATTTCTCAGCAGCAAAATTGCAAGCAAGAGAGATCATCAAAAGGCAGAATCATATTTATTATTCTCTATCTCTTCTTTCTGTCAGTTTATATTATTTTCTCTTTAAAAGTGAGAGAACTAGACTCAGCTCAAGATGAAAATTCCCTCCTTTTTATTCTCCAGACTGAAAATCTAATACATTAATGCAATTTTAAAAGATTGTCAAACAGAAATTTGCTGTAACAAAATAAATTTTATTCAGATCAAGGAAAGAAAGAATATAGGAAATTGTTTAAATAAGCCTCATTTTTTCCCCAAACTCTTTAATTATTTTCCTCTCTTTTAGAAGAGTTTAATGAAAGGTTAGATAGATTTTTTTAATTATAGTTGGTACAGTGGAAGAATTCAGCAATAGCTTGACATAAAACCATGGGGCATACTTAACCATTACAGTATTTAATCTCTTTCTCTGAACTGCACAAATCTCCTGACAAACAAAATAAAGCCAGATTTATGAGTCAAGAAAAGTACAGTCATGGAGGAAAACCATGTTGGCCATATATATTTTTAGAACGAAATTATTCAAGATCAGAAGTGTTCCCTTTCACATAGAGTCTCAGAGGAAAGATGCATGCTAAAGAAAGAAAAGTTTGAGCTGATATTTCTGGTGAGTGTAATTGGCTAGCATCTCAGATTTTTAATGAATGTGCTTAAGACACCATTCCTACAGACCTTCAAGGATGGAGAAGGTAAAGTCTTCCTGACAATGCTGTGGCAAGGAACAGAGGAAACTACAGAGGGACAAGCTAGAGAAACTCAAGATGTCATTCCTGGCTCTGCTAATATATAATTCTCTGAAAGTAGGTTGCCTTTTCAAGCAATGATTCTTTCAAACAGTATGGTGAAAACAGAGCTTATTAAGTGACAGAAAAAAAGGGACTCCCTTTAAAGGAAGTATGTAGATCATGTATTTCTCTAATAACAAAGGCTGCCAGCTTATTTTGAACTAACAAATAATAAATCATATAGATTTTTTCAGAGTATCCTTAATTCTCCTCTAACATTTAAATACAGCTAGGAAATGGGACTCTTAGTCTTCACAGCTTCAGACCTAGCACTGACAGAGTTGGAGTTGCTGGCATTTCCTGTAAAAAAAAGTAGAGCATTCTTTGCAAAGTGAGTATAGTTTGAATGTCTTTGTCAGCCAAGGAAAAGGGGGAAAATTGCTTTACATGTTAATAAGTCATAGAGTTAGATGAACTTAAATGTATGTTTTGTCATTCATTGTTTATTAAACTTCTCGGGAAAAAAAGGCAATATCTGACCCGTACAAATTCAAATATACAGGTTTTCTCCTTAATGCCTTCAAAATGTGACTAGGTTTTTTTTTTCTTGTCTGAAAAAAAAAATACCTGCAGAACATAGAGAAGCCACTGCTTCTTTTTCTAAATTGGAAAATGCTGCATTGTTCTTTCACACTCACACCCATCTCAGGGGGAAGACTGTTTATTTTTCCTCCTGCAGGTCTGGGAATGACTTAGATCATATACCAATGTATGCTTGGAAGAAGAAATTGTAAAATACTTTTGTTACATTTTATACATTAAATAACTATAATATTATTTCAGTGAGTATCTGAAGAATTCACTGATATTTTCTTTATTGTGTTTTGAATCCAAGTAAAAATACTGCTCTTTTGCATGCACTTATACATAACTACAGAAGGCTTCACAAAGACAAGCACCCTAGAAGAATCACAACATCATAGAATCATCAAGGTTGAAAAAGATGTCTCAGGTCGTCAAGTCCAACCATTAACCCAGCACTGCCAAATCCACAACTAAACCATGTCCCCAGGTGCCACACCTGCACGCTTTTTGATATCTTCAGGGATGGTGACTCAACCACTTCCCTGGACAGCCTGTTCCAATGCTTGATAACCCTTTCAGTGGAGAAATTTTCACTAATATCCAATCTGAACCTCCCCTGAGGCAACTTGAGGCCATTTCCTCTTTTCCTATTGCTTGTTACTTGGGAAACCAACCGTAAACTTGCTAGGAATCACAGAGAGAGTGGCCTATCTGACTACAGTCTTTTTGGGAAGCTGGTAAAGAGAGACAGATGTTTTAGAATGCCCTCATACCCAAAGACATGACAGACAGGGACATGCCTCCTCAGTTATGGATTGCTCCTTACCCAGTGAAGGGTAGGGATTCCTTTCACTGCTCCTCCCATTCCCCACAGGCTTTGGTTCCAAAGGCAGTGTGGCCCAACAGTCAGTATTCATCTCATCTTACAGAGACCTGTGCTATAACTCTGCCTCCATTGGTGACAGCCTCTGTGCCCAGGGACAAATAATTTTGTATGTGTATCTCTGACACAGCTGTTTGTCTGTCTGTTTGATCAAACATTATTATTTCTCATGGTATGTTTGCATATACTTAGTTATGGTGAAAAGCTGATTTAGCTAAGGATAAGTGACATAAAACCATAATAATCTTCGACCTACAGATCTGACATGCATTTCTCAGACGGTGCATTTGCATCTTAGTTAGAAAGATTACACTACTTGTTTCTTAGCAGAAGGTGCCAGAACTATGAATATCACAGTGGTACTTATTTGATCTAATTGGAGCACTATTTATTCTCACAGGAACAGTAGTTATTACACTGGTAAAAGTTGTTATACTGCTCTTTATCTGCATTTCGAGCTATTTAGTTTCCTGAGTTTAGGAGCACATATGTTTTGAGTGCTCAGTCCAAGTAGCATGACAATAGACAAAAGTAGATGTATGAACCTTAAAACTTAATTTGCATTTTCTTGTTTTCCTTTGTTTCTAAAAGTCTTTTCCTTTTAAAGGGCATACCAGGCTTTTTTTTTTTTTTTTTTACAATCTTTATATTAAAGAAGGAATTAAGGCAAAAAAGGAATTAAATGCATTGCCCAAAGTCTTCTGCTCAGTCTGGCAAATTCAGGGCTAGAAGTCAGCTCTGTGGTTTTGTATATTTATGTGTGACTTAATAAACAATTACAGTATTCCTTCTGCTTTTCCTACCTCTTTGCATAGTCATTTTTGTAAAGTCATTGGTTTAATCTTCTTCATTCTTCTCTTTCACTTCCTTTCATTTTCTTTGTCCTCACTCTGTTCAGATGCTTCCTACTTATTCTTTCTTACGTATTTCGGTTTATGAAAAAAATCTGCACTAGGATCTGCAACGTTTGAATAAGATCTTCAGTGGCAGGGTCTTTTGAATTCAGTGAATATAACTCTTTCAGTAGAATATGACTGCATGTTCTATCAGTAATACCTAAGTGGTTACATTCCTGCTTGATTTCCATACCATGCAAATGCTGATTGCAGCTGAGGGAGCCACCACCCACGGCCCACAGGTGACACCAACAGCTCCACTCACTGCTGCAGAGTGGCTGCTGCTCACGTGTGTCACTCAGGTCCCAATTGAAGTTGAGATCCGTGGCACAGAAGGAATTTTTGTCTCATGGGAATTCTTTAGGAAGACACTTCAGTGGGATAATGTGCATTAATATTTGGTTGAAGGTGCAAAGTCACACATGTTAAACTCTCAGTCACACACATGTTGTGGACGGTTTCATGAAGGCATGAGCTGACTGGACCAGATTGGATGGTATTCGTTTCTTGTCATTTACTTTTTTTCCAGGAATGCCCCAGTGGTGTTGTCAATGAAGAAACCTTCAAAGAGATTTACTCTCAGTTCTTTCCACAGGGAGGTGAGTACTTGGCAGACATATTCAGTACTACGGTATGTCTGTTAGTTCCTAAGTCTGACAAAAGAGCCTGTTGCTCAAATTAACAAGACTGTTGCCTCAAGCTCTGCCTGAACTCACAGGGTACTTCCTTGATGCTTGGACACATTTTTAAGTATATATTTCTGAATGAAATGCAATGATATCTACAAAAAATTCTGTCTTCTGTTATGAAGTTACTGCCTGTGCTTGGATACCATCGAAAAACAAGTTTCTCTGAGTAGGTAATTTCTCTTTAAGCTTTCTAAAAATTCTTGCCCATTCTCTTTTATTCAAAAAAACCCTTTCATGGTTGGGGGAACTGTAGGAGGCACTGCAGGAACCCTCTAGTATCGATAACAGGACCCCCCCTTTAATTCTATGGGGTTCTCCTCCTAAATGCTAACATGAATTTCAATTAATTGAATTTCCAGGAGTTTTGTAATTTTTTATTTCCATTATCTTTTAGTGAAATGAAGGTAACACAAAAATTTGTAACAGGTTTTTTTTCCTTGAACCTCAGATTTCTTTCAATTTGAATTTTTTTCCTCTCTTTTTTCCTATCGTATTTGCTATTCTGCTACCCCTCTTCCTATTCTCCTAAAACCCTTCAATCCCACCTATTCAGCTTCTCCCAGAGGTCTTGAGATCTGTGTATTTCTCTGAGACTGTTCTGAACTCCTCCTTTTCATTTTTTTATTTAAAAACCCATATTAATTTGTAGGAATGAAATATCTCCCCATTAGTTTTATTTTGAATAAAGACCTAGAAGGTAAAGAGCAGCTTTCAGTGTGGATTACCATCTCTGAAATCCTTAAGAATTAGGCACACTCAATAGAGAGGAACAAAAGGCTAGAAGAGTTAAATTGCCTACTGATTATTTCTATATGTAAACTTTTAGACCAAGCTAACAGTTACAGTTTGAAATATTATATTTTGTAGTTACCCTAGATAATGAAAATAATTCTCTCTGTGTGATTTACTGCACCCTTACTACACTTAATAAAAAAAATCGATCATATTTCCTTCTGTGACACCCAGAATTTTTTATGGGCAAAGAGAAAGCTCACCTGTTCTAAAAGTAAAGTCAAAACATACTGTGAGAGTAAATGTAATCTTAAAAGACTAATCTTTATTAGTCCAGATTTAATTTTTACAGAGAAGAAAAAATATTAACGTAGTTAAAATGGGTATATACTGGATGCCAAGTTTCTACCCCTATTCCTGATGTTAATGCTGATCCTTCTGCTCCTCCTCTGGCATTTAGGGCAGTGGCACGCTTTGGAGGAGGAGGTGAGAACTGCAGCTGACTGTCTAGTTAAGAAGCCAGATGGAGTTCTTAAATCTTTGAATGTCTTGTCGAAATAATATGTCCAGCTGGGGCCTTTAAGTCTCAGTTGTGCTTAGAATAATGATTTTATGTATGTCCCAATATTAAAGAGGAAAAAAGAATCTTGAAAGTTGTCCCCAAATTGAAACATGTAGATCTGTGCTCCAACTGTCTGTGTGATGAAAAACCAGGTACAACATGATATATCATTATGACAATTCATATCTGAACAAACAAAATTATGTCTGTAAGATCTTAAGCTTCAGAGCAACCAAAGAAATTTTTCAACGTTATCCACCAAGTCACTTCCTCAAGCAACTTCCAAGACTGTCCAGGACAAGGTACAGGAGGATTCCAAATAGGACAAGGGGCCACAAGAGTAACAAAGGAAAGGAGATGACACTGGATGGGAGTAAAAGCAATGTATTTTAAAAGGCAAACGTAGCTTTGTAAAAAGCTTTCCATGCCAGAAAGGGCACTCTAGTAACTTTTTTTTAGATTCACTGCCATGCAGGTGAATGAATACACCCTCTGCATTTTTGCAGTGGATCACCTTAAATAAGACTTGGAATTTTTCTTCATCCAGGCAGGTGATAGATAAGAATCCACACACTGAATAATTATTACACTCCTTCGTCACTTCTGAAGAAAATAGATCATGCTTGTAGTTTGATAAGCCATACTCTTCCATGTGTAATGATTACCATTTTTTGTGTCTGACATTTAAAATGCTTTGATGGTGTTGTTCAATGGAATTCTGATTTAATATCTGTTCCCATCTCAACCTGTTAAAATAGGAGACTAGACTACTAGCTATGATGTCAGATCCTTGGAAAGAAGCTATATTTAATTTAAAAAGTTATGATTTTTTCTAAAATTAATAATATTCAAGATTTAGGGGGGAATCCAAAGGGGGGAATTAGACTAAGTAGCTCTAATTAAACGACTAACTTGCCTCATCCTGCTGTGGTTTTGAAGGAAAATTTCAGACCAGAATTGCTCGAACAAACAACTCTGAAAAAGGTTCTTGAATTTTTTTTTTTTTCAGAGGGTTTACCAGAAAAAATCTTCTTCAGCAGGGACTTTTTTTTCGTACACCATCATACAAAAAAAGTAGCATATTGTATTATGTATGGGCAACAAAAATAAAATACCTTTGTGTTTTCTGTATAGCTACAGAAAATAACCAGGAATATTTGAAATGTTTTTAAGATGTTTTTAAGAAATGGGTGCCAAGAGAATAGAAAGTTATTTAAAATTCATTTCACAATAATTATACCTCTATAACATTTTTTTCTCTGAAGATGATTTGCATAGTATATTCTGTTGCACAACAGAAGTCTCAGTAGGTTATAGAAAATATGACTATTAAAATGCTAAATATAAAGTGTAGTCAACAAATTTACATTTTTCAGTTAAAGTGTAAATGTATCTGCCAAGCTGTTCTTAAGCAATTACAGTGGTGACTGGATACATGGAAGAATGAATGACTCTCTCAAATAGTGGTGGTGGGGATTTAATTCTTGAAAACATGTTAACAGATGGGGTTTAAAGACTGCAGGTTTTTCTTGTTACGATTATTTCACATCATACAAAATTAACATATTGAAGCAAGACTGGAGAATTATCTTATGAATATCAGGTCTGAATCTGTGAAGCACAAAGCTTTGAGTTTCGGTATATTTGATTCCTTGGAGTCAAGGTGGCATTTCCAGTGAGTACCCCAAGACTATTGCTCAGTTTCATACAAAACAGTATTTTGCGCTGTGAAAAATAAAGGTTTGCAGGATTGATATAAAAGGTAAAAATGGTTTAGAGCTAAGAAATCAGAAAATGGCATTTCAGCACTGATCAGGTTTTTCCACGATAAGGAGAAGTTTGTTCTGCAAAGAGGACACTGATTTCATAACACTTTGGCCTTTATTAATAATTTGTGAGGTTAATCTTAATTAACCCAAAATTAATGTAAACATATGAAATAGAAAAGTCAGTATTAAAAGTAAACAAACCCTCATTCTACATTAATTTGCATGATTTTGAGGGAGGGAAAAACACTGAGGACAGCTGACTTCCCTTAACCCCAGCAACTTGTACCTCAAATCCACAGGGCAGTCTCTGGATAAGTACTCTCTTCACAATACATTACTCCTAGAGCAGGTTGTGCCTTTCAGAAGGCATTCAGTGGAAAAAGAAAGATGGATCTTTACAAAAATTACAGTTTTGACAGATTTATATTCATGCTGTCTTGTGTTTCTGAAATGAGTCAATATGCACTGGGGAGGAGGTTTGGAAAGTCTGCAAATAGTGAAGGGATCACTTGTTTAAGGTCATCTTTCAGAGTCTTACTGACCATTTAGTGAGTCATAGCCGGTTTCTCCAAGCCCTAATGCAACGATCATGGGAATTCAGCAGCAAGCCAGCTTTAAGAATCTGCTTCTCAGGAGAGGATTTCCTCTCACCTGTGTGTGAGCATAGGACCCGATAGCAGCAGTTTTCTGCCAAGATCAGCTTCAACCTGGGAATCAGGTCTGTGTCCAGAGCAAAACCGATACAGTGAGGGTAGTGTCTGCTTCCCTCGTTTAATGGGAATAAATTAGCACATTCTTCATTTCAAGCATATGAGATAGATCCCTGTCACAGTGGATGTTCCTGTTAAAACAGGTTGTTTCAGAGTACAATAACGTGTCATCTTTGCTATCTTCTCACGTGTCAGTGATTAGCAAAAACATGAATAAAAATGAATAGAGATATTCTAGAACAGAATTTTTCATGTTTGGTTTCTAGCAGTGTTGCTATCCATGTACTTGCACTTATAACTTATCCCTCCTCTCCTGCCGAAAAGGAAGTTTAAATTTCATTGCAAATCTAGTCTTGCTATGAAATTTTGGTGTCAAAATATATCTCAGTATCAAATAGTTTAAATAGAATTAAATTAAATTGAATTTTATTAAATAAGATGTACTTACTGTGAAATTTTTTTTCTGCTTTAAATTTTAGATTCCACAACATATGCACATTTTCTGTTTAATGCATTTGACACTGATCACAATGGATCTGTAAGTTTTGAGGTAAGTGATGCTGTTGCTTATTTCTATAAAATGAATATTTTGCCACTCCTTGTAATGAAGTCCAGTTTGGTGGCTGGCTCATACTGGGGAAAATTTAGCTTATATGACTCAAGTTTCAAGTTTTTCCAATGTAAAGTCATTTTACAATTGTATATTCCATAATGGTAACTCAGACTGTGCTACTACATAATATTTTTAAAAATCTGTCCATTTAGAAGGTAACCCAATTTATACACAAGTTACCTAAAATAGTTCTTCCTCGCTGCCTTCGCAAGGTCTCTGAACCACAACTAATATTATGGGGATTGTAGTTGTAGTTTGACTCAGCCAAAAATGATTTTTCATATCTAGTTTCCAGAAAGTTCTAGAAAAAGGCTTTAAAGCAAATGTTTTTGAAAGCACAAGAGTTGGAAATTCGTTCTTCCTCCATTTAACTGCCCATTCTGTTTTCCCAGTTGTGCTTTTCCCTGCTAAGGCTGATGTCATCCACACAATATAATATGGAAAAAACGGACCTTACTGCAATAGTGTAGATGAGAACAGGATGTACAAAATACTACAAAGGACACAATATTTTAAGCTATAGAACAAAAAAAAAAAAAAAAGTCAGTTCATTTGCAAAAGGATTTGTTTGTTTTGTCATGTTTTCTTTGGTTTTGATTATAATGAACGAATTATTACCTTACAACTTTTGATAGGATTGTGATAAATACACCCACTTTAAATTTATTGAAATGTCCTGTACATGTTTTTATGATTTATTTGAGTGAATGATGTTGTGAGGTCTGATAGATTTTTTTTTGTAAAAATAATGAATTGATGTAATAGGAAGAAGACTTGCCAATCAGGTGCACTGTGATCAGAAATCTATACCCTAAACTAAGACTATAATCAGATAATTTTTGATCATTATTTGCATTTATTTAAAAAAAAACATGAACCCTTTCTACCTTTTTCCAGGCAGATGAAGTCAGTGGGATCTGTGTGAAACTAAGAGCAGGAATGGAGGTTTTATTCGTGTCTTCTGTACATAGGCTAAATCTGCAAGGACCCTTCTGGTCAAATCACAGAATCATAGAATGGTTTGGATTGGAAAGGATCTTAAAGATCACCCAGTTCCAAACCCCTGCCATGGACAGGAACACCTCCCAGTAGACCAAGTTGCTTCATCCAACCTGGCCTTGAACACTTCCAAGGATGGGGCATCCACAACTTCCCTGGGCAACCTGTGCCAGTGCCTCACCACTCTACCAGTAAAGAATTTCTTTTGTATATCTAAAGTAAACTTCCCCTCTTTCAGTTTCAGTAACAGCAGACACATTGAGAAAAAGCATTTTTAGAATCAGTAGTTGAAAAGTATTTCTGCTGTTATCATAAAAAAGAATGGTAACAAAAAAAGCTTTTATACCTTTTTCTGGTCTATTTGTTGACATTTGTATCTCAGACAGAACGCCTTTAGAAATGCACTATATTTGGAGCCTTTTTTAAGGGTTTTTATTATCTCAGAGTGCAGGTTTGTGCACAAAAAAAGGACTTTGGGATAAAACAAACCAGGAAAATAAAAGCAGCACTGCTTTTTTTCATTGCCAAAACAGACATTTCTAGCTTATTTTTGTTGAATATCAAGGCAGACACGAGTGATCCAGACCTTGATATTATTTGCACTAATTGTGAATCCAGCATAACTTTACTGCTGTCAAAAGACTTGCTTCTGTGTCCTTGTAGCAACGTTATACTTACAAACTATATAATAGCCATTCTAAAAGAATCCTCCAGAAGTTAAAAATGTATGGGTTTTGTTTTTTTTTTTTTTTTTGTAATTATATGAAAACAGCTGCAAAATGTGAAAGAAGATATTGTGA
Organism: Falcunculus frontatus; assembly: GCA_013398115.1. Lineage (NCBI taxonomy): Eukaryota > Metazoa > Chordata > Aves > Passeriformes > Falcunculus > Falcunculus frontatus. The sequence goes on from VZRV01003183.1 coordinate 1,463,623, forward strand.
AATGTGCAAAATACAACCATCTCATTTTTTTCCTGCTCCTTTTAATCCTAGGTGCAACTGTGCCATATTCTTTCTATTCCAATCTTTATTCTAGTTTTCTAATTTCCATTAGAAAAACAACAAAAGTAAATAGCTCAAAAGGTAGAGAGGGAGAAATTTAAAAGTTTGGAGAACAGATAATCATTCTTTCCAAAGTACTTTCTATATCAAAGTGTAGGAGTAAATACAATTTGATATAATTACCTATGATAAAAATGCTCTGGCTATCTACTGTGTAAAAAAAAAATATAAAAATCTGAAATGGTAGCAAAATTCTTTTGTATGTAAGAATAACTTTTATTTTGTATTGCACTCTCAATTTTCCATGAAGCAGTGGTAGCTGGAGCTGTGGGTAAAAAGAAAGAATTTGCTTTAGCTTTTTGCTCTTTTTTCCTCAAATTTTCAACCATCAACAATGAAGTGTTAGAGCTGAGCACAGCTTAAATGCACACCTCAATTGACATTCCTTGGTGAGATCGCTGTGTCTTTAGAGTTTTGTCATCCCTAAATCTGTATGCTCTTTGTTAAGAGCCAGGATCTCTAAGTGAAGGATTTATGTAGCATAAAAAACAAACTTATAAAACTAGGTGCTTTAACTTACCTCTTCTTATCCCATGATTGTATTAATTTTGAGACTATTTTATTTCATTAGTTATGTGAACTAGTTTTGCTTTAATATGAGGACAGAGTTTCTGAAGACCCAGTGACCCAGCTATTGGAGGGCTCTTTGGGCATGCTAGTGAAGTTCTTTTTTCCATTAGACAGAGACAGATATAAAAGCCAGGTTTTCACTTGCTGCATGTATATTGTCACTGAGCCAAAATGAAGATCTGGCCTCAAAGCTATTTACGCAGTCAGAAAATATGGAGGCTAATTAACTTTAGACATATTGTCAAAGGTAAAGCTCATTGCACACATATTCAAATATCCAAATCAGTATCCTTCGTTTGTTGTGGATGCAGATTAAGGCTATTCTAAATGTGACCTTGCTGAAAGTCATTCAATAATCTCACTACTTTTCAGTGCCTTAAAGCACAACACTGTGCCCAAACACAATGGAGATGTTTAAAGATTTGTCATATTTAATCAAATCCAAACTTATATTGGTTAATAAATTAGCAAGCATGCTAACTCACTTCCATAGAGGAGTACAGTTCTTAAGATCAAACACAATTTCATACTTCACTAATAATAAAAATAGTGTGCAAGGCAGTATTAAGAAGGCAGCAGTTAAATGAGCCATAGAATCATCAAATGCCCTGGGTTGGAAGGGAGATCGAAGATCATCCAGTTCCACCCCTCTGCCATGGGCAGGGACACTTCCCACAGGTTGCTTGAAGCCCCATCCAACATTAACTTAAAGACTTCCAGGAAAAGAGTATCCACAGCTTCTCTGGGCAACCTGTTCCAGCACCTCACCATCCTCACAGCAAAGAATTTCTTCCTAATAGCTAATTTAAACCTACTCTCTCTCAGTTTAAAGCCATTCCCCCTTGTCCTGTCCCTACATGTCCTTGTGTAGAGTCCCTCCCCAGCTCTCTTGTAGGCCCTCTTTAGGAGGTGGAGTCTTCTTTTCTCCAGGCTGAACAAGCCCATCTCTCTCAGCCTGTCTTCATAGCAGAGGTGCTCCAGTCCTCTGGACTTTTTCCAGCAAGTCCATGTTCTCTGGCCCCTGAGCTGGATGCAGTATTCCAGGTGTGGTCTCATGAGAGCAGAGAAGAGGGGCAGAATCACCTTCCTTGACCTGTTGGTCACATTACTTTTGATGCAGCCCTGGTCACTGCTGGCTTTCTGGGCTGCAAGTGCACATTGCTGGTTTGTGTTGAGTTTGTCATCAACCAATATTCCCAAGTCCTACTCCTCAGGGCTGCTCTAAATCCATTCTCTGCCCAGCCTGTATTTGGGCTTGGGATTGCCCTGACCCAGGTTCAGGACCTTGAACTTGGCCTTGTTGAATTTCATGAGGTTCACAAGTATAATTCTGTGAGTTCAACACAAAAAGATTTGTCCATGTCATGTAGGAAATGAGCTAATTTTTCGCAGTACAATGGTGATCTCATAAGGATTTTAACACCATCTGATTTAAAGTAGCTACAAAGAAATGCATTTCCTTTTAGCAGCAGTTCCTCCTCTGTGACCTTTGTTTTACATATACCAGGGCTCCACCACTTCTGTGACATCACTTGATTCCTTGGCAAAATCCTAAAATCTAAATTTAAAAATGGATTTAGGTTCCTGCCTACCTGCTTCTGGCCTTGAAAAAGACATAAAGGAGCACATGACCAGGTGGAAGAATTTTAACCTTTCCTATGGATTTGAGACAGCCCAATAATAAGCTTGTTAATGAATTTATTAATGAACTAATTATCCCCAAAGATTTACTGAGCAATAAAGCAATCAGAAAGTCATCCACAACCTTGCTACAAGATAATTAATTACTGCTGAAAAAAACCCCACAAATACAAGTTCATCCCAGATCACAACCAGACATTCTCTACATCTGTAGTGCAGAGCAGAAATGTCAGCAGGCTCTGAGCACACAGAGGCTCTGATACAGGTGCAATGATGCTGCATTTTTCACCCCTTCAGTGAGACATCCCCCTTTCTTGAAGAATCAAAATTAGGCACAGAAGGAGGTCTGAACAGGTATTAGCATGCTCTGCAGGAAACTGCCAAGTTGCAAACGGGAAGCTGTGGAAAGGAGTAAAGGCAAGTACCAAAGCAGAGACTTCTGTGCTTCTAACTTCCCTGTCACAGACTGAAGAAAGACACAACCTCGAGCTGTGTCTCAGCCTAGACCTCCTGTTTTAGGCTCCTTTGTCACCCTAGATCAATCAGATGCACCTCTCCCCATTAGGTGCTCAGCTGAGCAGGACTGTCTCTCTCAGTGGGCAGTGTATCTGAGTATGGGTGAAATACTCTTAAAAAAATAAACAGGCTCTAAAAATAGAATTCCTCTCTCTGTAGAAATTAGATGTCTAAACCAGGCCAGAAAACAGCATCTGGGTACTCTAATACTGTAATGGGGACTTGTATTCATGCTCTTTGCTAAATGGTTTGCCTGATTCATGCATCACTAAGTTGTTGGTAACGTGCATAAAGATGGGCAGCTGCTCTCTGAGTTTAGCTGCTTCCCTCTGCTCTGCTGTTTCACTGTGGCTTTCTGCACTGGATTTTTAGCTTAACAGCCAGAATGGCTACACTGCTCCTGAGGCACACATTGCCTCCCACCATGCAGAGCATTTTCCTAGTCAAGGCTCTAGCCCAAAATACCCTGTGGATTTGGCCTATATCCATTGAATCAGATACTCTATTTCTGTATGATTCTATTACAGTGTTCTTCAATTGCTTGAAAGTATGCAGAAAAGACAGCCCATCTAGCTGGCCCTTATCCAGCTCATCACAACTTCCTGTTATGATAAATCCTTTCTGTTGTTCCTGAGATGACTCCTGCACAACACTCAGACAAAGGTGGTGCACCTGAACTATGTGAGATCCCAAAACGCGTTGATGCAATATGGAATGAGATGACTCACTGCTGCAATGTTTAGAGCACTTATCCGGAAGGTTTTTGAGTTGTCTCTGCTTTTTAAGAACACCCAGTCCCATGAAAAACAACATGAAGGGTTTTATTTTTAAAATTGATGATAGAAGGGTAGCCTTGGAAATGGCAATATAAATGATTTCAGGAAGCCAGCTAACGCAGGTGGTACATGACAGAAAGAACATGAGAGAATTGAACAAGAAAAGAAAAATGGATGTATTTTAGATAAAATAAATTCAAAAATACTGCTGTGCCAAATTAAATATAAATTCAGAATTCTTACATATAATCTAAGAAAATAATGCACCTAGGGACCTTCACAGAGGACTTCAGGAGAAGCTACATCAAGAATGTAAAACAGTGCAGAAAAGATTTGAAGACATAGTACTGAATTAGAAAGGTTAATTGCTGATGTTGTAATGTGATCAAATCTGTTCTGAATTTCTTGAACATTTTAATATTTAATAGTACGTGATTAAAGAGCTGTTTGGAGATTTAACCCTGTGACCCTAAATTAGTCATTGAGATGTAGAGAAGACAAGATGAGCAAAATTCCTTCAAGATTCATGTATTTACCCGAAAGGGCACATATACCAATAAGACAGAAACTTGTGACAGCCTAAGAAAACCCAGACCATACTAAGTGAATTGTTAAAAAGACTGAAGCTGTCAGAAGAGCTGTCTGTGCCTATTAGACCATCTGAGGCCATGATATCTGTGTGTACTTCACCATATCAGGTATACTTATTTGACCGTGTGGTACACCAGACCTTTGTAACTGCCTGGTAATTTGTGTCTAACCTCAGTGTAGTCTTTTCCATTGTTCCTGTGTTAGAGGAAATGCAAAACCTTGCTGATGCAAATAAGAAATATGTCAGCCTTTATTGTCTCTGCTTTAATGTTCCTCTAAGACTTCCTGTATGTCATTGCCAGTGATGTAGAAAGGAACATTTAAATATAAGCACTTGCCATATTCTGCTCAGCCTGCTATGAAGGCAATTTCATACATTTATGGGTTCATATGCTTATAAAATAAAAAGAGGTGGAGGAGATGGTTAGGCAAAAAGAAAGCTATTGTTTACAAAATATTAACATGCTAAGAAATACAGAAGAGAGGTGATGGGAGTTGATATTTTCTCCAGTCTGGGAGATGCTTACTAAATGTAAATAAGGTTTGTGCTGTCAGAAGAGTATTTATTATGAAACAAAAATCTATAACCAGATACTACATATAAATAATCTCAAAAACCTTTTGATTCATTTCTGTGGAACAGCTCTGTGGCATTGGTGGGTCACAAAAACATTAAGATGGTACATGGATGTGTAATATATTTATTATTCCCTATCATACTTCCAATAAAAGTAGTAAGAATTGAGGTGTGCAGTATCATACACGAAGTTTGAAATATTGACTGCAGCAGATTGATCTAAGAGATCTGGGAACCACATATTCCACTTTAACAAGGTACAGATTTAACAAGAATTTAATGTTCCTTAGTACATAGTTCTCCCCAGATTGGTCTCCTGTGCTTAGATTAATCTAACTCCCACTTAAACTTTTCTTGGACCATTAAACCGTGGGGTTTGCTTTTTCCTAGTATCAACTTCAATAGGAATGGCTTATGTGAGACATTAGGCATTTCAGAGGATACAACCACTAATGGAAAAATATGGTTTACTTTATGGAAAATTACTGAATTTATTTATTAATTATGAGTGTAGCAAAGAGTGCCTAGATTGTTAATCCAGCAATCATTAACACTTTCAGTGAAGCAAAAAAAAAATTGGAACAACATGTCTTTCCAGACTTCTGACATATGCATTTTTCTGGATTTCTGAGTGTTTGTGAAAAACTGCTCAATTCCAAACTCACCAAGACCTTTTTTCTGTTTAGGATTTTGTTATGGGTCTCTCAATTTTACTCCGAGGGACAGTACAGGAGAAACTGAACTGGGCTTTCAATTTATACGATATAAATAAGGATGGATATATAACTAAAGAGGTAAGGTCTACTTCTTACTGTCATCACTGAAAGTAAAGGTTCTGAAGATAACGCCTGCATTCAAAAAAGAATGGTTTCATTGTCAAATTAAACACGTTAACAAATTATCAGATATTATGAAGTTAGACATGCTAAAAATTAAATAAATTGTCTCATTTTAAACACATATATGAACACTGAAAGGGGAAAATCTTTACAGAAATTGTAAAATTTCAGAATTCTTCAGGCACAGAAATGGTTGACTTCAACTTAGGCATGTTCATTTGCCCATACAGTCCCTAGAATAGATAGGTAAGATATTTGGACAAAAATGAATTTAGTATGTGGGCAATAATCATTACTTATTTTATGAATCTACTTCTAATAATTTTTACTTGAAACAGAATTTATAAAGAAAGATTCCTACATCTTTTATTCTGCAAGGATTCAAATAAGTACTTAAATTACAGTGGGACTAAATAAGTGCTTTCATCAAAATATATGGAGGTTTTTTTTAAAGTGGGGTTTATGCAAATATATAAATTACACTTATAATTTTACACTTTTAGAAAACACTTCAGAATCATTATAAAAGGGTAATCTAAAGAATAATTTCTTAGCATACTACAGATGACTTGTTTTTTGTAATTATTAAAATTTTCACAAGCCACTCTTAATAAAATTCAAAGACTTTGATATCAAAGGAGGAGTGCCTAAGTGCAGGTGTGTGCATGGGTGTTTTTGTTTTCTCTAGAGAAAACAAGCTGTAAGAAGCTGATGTGCTTTGGCCATTCACTTGCTGCTACAGAACTTCTTTTTCTTTACCTTTTTATTCATAAGACATTGGGAGATTCTTCCCACAATCAATGAACTTTCACATATTATAAATCATTTAAAATTGAAATCATACATCTATGAAAGCTGAAATCAGATGCCAGAATTTCTAGGAATTAAGTACTTCCTCCTTGAAGTTGTTCAGTCAAAAAATAATAGGTGAATTTCAAAATTTTATTCTAAAATGCAAATCCTAAAGATTATTTATGTGTTCTGAGTTAAAGGAGTGTCTACAATGCACATTACATTGCAGAAACATAATTTTTTTCCTCTTCAGGAAATGCTTGATATCATGAAAGCAATATATGATATGATGGGGAAATGCACCTACCCTGTTCTCAAGGAAGATGCACCTAGACAACATGTGGAAACATTTTTCCAGGTAGGTCAGGTAACAGAGAAGCTGAAAAGACTGTTCTGTGAGCAGGAAGAGAAACATTTTCATTGTTATAACAGTTTTGCATATCCTTCGAGTTCTGTAATCCCTTTTATTCTCTGTCCCAAGTTTCTCAGATTTACTCATTACATCCTGTTTTTTCAACAATAAGCTCTTTAAGCATAGTCCAGTACATCACTTATTGTGACTCTTGGACTGGTTGTTCCTAGGGTGACATGTAACAGAAATGAAAAATGAAAGGGCTTGTTTTACACAGGAATTCAGGAAGAGAAACATACTGTATTGGGTTGACCCTGTCTGGATGCCAGGCACCCACCAAAGCCTCTCTCTCACTCCCCCCTCAACTGGAGAGGGGAGAGAAAATATAACAAAGGGTTCAAGAGGGTATAATTCCTGATGGGCTCAGCCTTGGCCAGCAGCAGGTCCGTCCTGGAGCTGGCTGGCATTGGCTCTGATGCACATGGGGGGGAAGCTTCTGGCAGCTTCTCGCTGTAGCCCCCCTGCTACCAAAACTTGGCCACATAAACCCAATTCCCATAAATTTTTTTTTTTTTTTTAACAGAAAATGGACAAGAACAAAGATGGAGTAGTTACCATAGACGAGTTCATCGAGAGCTGCCAGAAAGTAAGTATTCAGTGTTAATTACTGAATGTATATCTGTTGACTATTTCTATCATAGCTCCACACAGATTTCTGCAGTGTCAGTGAGGATGATTTCAGTACCAGAGTACTCCCAAGGTAGAGTATGTATGTACACCATTACACAACACTAAACCATGTAAATAAATTTGTGGCCTGAATCTGCAGAAGAGCTGTTATAAACAAGCTGCCATTGCTTATTGGACAACTGTGCCAATATCCTTTCTCTCTTCAATAGTGCATTGTTTGCACTTGATAGAAAAAAAATTTCTTCACATTCAGCTAAATATTTATTTCTATCTTCTGCCGATGCTGGGGCATACAGTCCTGTCACAACTGGCCTATAATCATGACAATAATAATATTGCCTGAAAATCTATCATCCATGGGTAAGTTTCTCAGTGAGTTGTGATGTGCTTATAAGCAGTGAGGCCTTTTAAAAAGAGATTGCAGGGGGCTTGCAAAGTGTTGGATGGAAAGAGTTAACACCAGACAAGTTTTCTCAAGGCAAGGGTGAGAACTGATTGTGATTATCAGCCATAAGCCTTTACACTACCCAGGTGGCAGTTAATTTCTTTCAACTGCTGTAAGCAGCTCCTGGCCTCTAGAGCCAGGATAGAGAACTTCTGCAGCAGGAGTTACAGCCTGTTTTCACTCCTCTGCTCTTCAGAAACCAGCTTGTTCTCAGACCAGTAGATGCTATGAGGAAAGAGAAGTTGCATTTTCATAAATTTGAGGAAATCCTGTTAATTTGACAAAGATTGCAAGAAAAAGAAATATGATAGAGTATAAAATGAGGATGACTAGTCTTTGGCATGGTAAGAGGTTCATAGAATCATAGAATGTGCTGAGTTGGAAGGCACCTATCAGGATCATTGAGTCCAACTCCTGGCTCTACACAGGACACCCCAATAATCAAGGTTGCTGAGTATAGTAAAGCGTCATATGAAACCTAGTGAATACGATAGGCCTGATTACATTATGTAAATTGATATGGCAAACACGCCTGACACTATTTGTTACAGTGAGAAATACAAGAAGTCGTAGTAGTGGTCTACTGATACCTTGCCCAGCAGACTGATTAATACAAAGCTGATGGAGACCAGAGATATAACCCATGCTTATTGATTCTTACCTTCTATATCAAGGAGAGAGTAATAAAGAGACAGAAGATAACAAGACTATCGAGATAAATGCATTTAGTGAGTGATAGTTTTTTAACTCTTAGGAATAGGGAAATCTCTAGATGCTCAAAGATGCTCTAGAAGCAGTCTGTTTTTATATGCATCTGTAGCTATTCACTGGAGTTGCTCTTATGAGCACAGCTACCTAGTAAGTGAATCCTTGTTTGATTTTAATCCACTGATTTTGGGGGATGAAAGACAGCCAAGAGCTCTGCTAACTGTGGCTGTTCCGTGTATCCTTAGCAACGGGCACTGGGTAGTGTCTCATCTGTCAGCAGTGCTCTGTTGCACTGACCATGGTTCCAGCTTGTCAGTCTTGTTCAGTACCAACAAAAGGCATTTGCTCTGCTAACGCTGTGTGATCATCAGAAACAGAGATGAGATTCATTTCCCAGCTGAGGTCTGTAGCATTCCAGAAGTTAAATGACACATTAATCTGCATATGACAGCAATTACAGTGATGGGCTGAGCAATTCATTTACAAAGAAAATTAATACCTTTAGTAAGGAATTGCCTGCTCTCCTTATCCAGTGCAATTCATTTTCTCAAGTCTGTTAGATTTATTTACCTGTTCCAAGTATTCAGAATACACGTCAGAGAGATGCTCTCTAAACTGCTACATGATGGAGACACAATGAATGCTACAGAATGCTATGGTTGTCATCGTACTACTTATCTCACCTTCCCTTGCTTTTAACTTCAATGGTGGCTATGGTTTTTTGATACAAAAAATGTCCTTCTGCCTAAATTTTTGTCTCTCTGCCAATTAGGAACTGTTCTTCTTTTAAGACTTCTGTGCTTCAAAGTGTGTAATTCATGTTTATATTGAGATTTGGTTTTAGAAATAAGGTTTGGGGTTAGGATTCATAGAATCATAGAATATACTGAGTTGGAAGAGACCCATCAGGATCAAGTCCAATTCCTGGCCCTGTGCAGGACACCCCAAGAATCACACCATGTGCCTGAGAGCTTTGTCCAAATGCTTCTTGAGCTCTGTCGAGCTTGGTGCTGTGACCGTTTCGCTGGGGAGCCTGGTCCAGTGCCCACCCACCCCCTGGATGAAGAACCTTTTCCTAATATCCAAACTAACCCTCCCTGACACACCTTCAGGCCATTCCCTTGGGTCCTGTCACTGGTAACCACAGAGAAGAGATCAGTGTCTGCCCATCCTCTTCCACTCACAAGGAAGCTGTAACTGCAATGAGGTGTCCCCTCAGTCTCCTCTTCTTCAGGCTGAACAAACCAAGTGACCTCAGCTGCTCCTCAAACAGCTTCCCCTCCAGAGCCTTCACCATCCTCATGGCCTCCTTTGGATGTTCTCTAGTAGCTTTATATCTTTCTTGTATCGTGGCACCAAAAAATGCAATTTTCAAGATGAGGCCGCCCCAGTGCAGAGCAGAGCGGGACAATCTCCTCCCTTGCCCGGCTGGCGATGCTGTGTCTGATGCTCCCAGGACAGCACTGGCCCTCCTGGCTGCCAGGGCACTGCTGACTCATGTTCATTTTTCCACTGACCAGGACTCCCAGGTCCCTTTCCGCAGTGCTGCTCTCCAGCCTCACATTCCCCAGTCTGTACACGCAAGCAGGATTGCCCCACCCCAGGTGCAGTATCCAGGACTGGCCCTTGTTAAACTCTATATGGTTGGTGGTTGCACATCTTCCTATTTTGTCCAGGTCTCTCTGCAGGGCCTCCCTGACCTTGAGTATGTTGACAGTTCCTCCCAGTTTAGTGCTCTTCACAAACTTACTTAGTATTCCTTTGAGTCCTGCGTCCAGGTCATTAATGAAGATGAAGAGAATTGGTTGAGGATGAGCCCTGCAGAACCCCACTAGTGACTAGTCAGTCAAAGTCCTTCAAGAAACTCAGTTCAGGAGTTAATATGGCTTCGCTCTTTTCAGGATTACATATTTTACAAAAGAACATGGCTGCTGCTTTTAAAAGACAGCTGCAGGAAAACCTTTTCTTTACATCCCGATAGGTATGAGATCTAAAAAGGTAAGGTCTGAATCTTTAAATAGACCAGAAGTGTGTTCTGCCAGGGAAAGGCTACCTTTCTTTGAAGGTTATGTCAAGCAATATTTGCAGTCCCTGGAATTCCTCTACTTTGAACTTGAAGCCAAATTAGTGAGTTGCAGAACTACATCCCTTTTACTGCTTTTTTGCAATAACTAAAGGAAGTGTGGCATGCTTACTTTATAAGCAAGAAGGAACACAGCAAAACATCTTTGAACAGAGGTCCTACTTCAGGTTCCTGGGGTACATTCCTGAGATTTTTTTTTGTAGCATCAAGAGTCTCTGGTGTGTTCTTAAACACTCGTTTTACACGTGTGTGCCTTGTTTTTTAAATTGTGTTGTTGTGCTGAGCACTTGGTTGGCACAACTATGAAGGCAGCAGCACTGTACAGCCTGAGGTATACAGTCGGTTCAAGGCTCTTAATTCACAGACTCATTGCAAAGAATGGCCTGTCCATTCAAAAAGTGTTAAAACAGTTATGTAGGGAATTATAAAACATTCAGGCTTTGAGCACTGTCTTCTCTGGATGCTGGGTAGAAAGATCTGAGTAGAAGGTGCTTCCCCCCCATCCTTCCTCTGTCTCAGACAGGGAATGTGTATGACCTCATTTCCCTGCCCTCCCTATCCCCCACGCGTTTGAATGTCAGTCTGCCATCCAGACTCCAGGATTCTCCCTGCTCCCACAGGAGAAATGGACTATGCTGCCCTAGATGTGCCAGACTGAGTCTCAGAAAGCAGTTGCTATTTGTCTGGCTTCATACAGATTACCAAAGAGCAGATCTAGGCCCTGAGAAACAGTAATGTGGCTACCTCAAGAGCTGGGCACTTCCCAGCTCCTTACCTGCCTCCTTTCACTGCTTGGTGCTGGTGGAAAGTCATCTGACTTGGGCACTGCTTCGTATCTACAGCAGCACCATGAAGAGCAGAGATAAAGGACTAAGGCATGCACAGGACATAGGTGACTGTCAGGGTGAGTGACTTAGAGGTCCTTCTGATAATGAGAACAAGGCTTCTGGCACAGGTGTTTTCTGCAGGAGTAATCCTTTCCATACACAATGCTGATGGTCTGGGCTAGCCTTAAAACAGCAAAGAAACCATTTCAGACCTAAGAAAAACTGGCTTAAAGATAGGTCAGATCTGCCAAAGTTCATTCATCCAGGTTTGTGCTTCATATGGACAATGCTTCATATGCACTAACACCTCCCTTTGTCTTGAGTTAGATACCGTTTAAGAAGTCTAAGATGAAAAATTGTGTAGAAAAATGTACTGAAAAAAGAGGCGAATGAAAAATATACACTTGCCAAAGAATTCCAATGCAAGCATCTGGTGTTTTTCTGGGGTTTTTTAAAGAAGGGAAGAAACGCTACTAAAACCCATCATGTTCTAAATATTATGACAAGTCTGTATTTTCTTGTGAAGACTTTTCCCATTTGACTGACTAAGGGAGTGGCATTGGAAGTCTTCTGTAAAGAAACAGCCAACCTCAGAAATATGGAGTTGATTTTAGAAAACTACCAGTTTCATTCATGCTAATACATATATAATAAAATTGGTAGGAAGTGTCAAAACACTTTGCAGATTCAGAACATGTTGTTTGCTTTGCACATTTGCTGAGCTTAGTTGCCAATGTATATACAAAAATATTTGTATTAATTATACGACGAATGACTTAAGTTAAACCAAACTTTTACCTTACATCAGTGACATTCACTGGTTTATTGATGTTTCAAAGCACTGTAGTGAGGAAAAACCTATTTTAACTTTCAGTAATTTAATATAGTAGCTTTACTATACAAACTTTTTAAGCATTAGCCTACATGGTGTATTTTTTGAAATGACATATCTTTGCTTCCATAAGTTATTTTATTGTACAAAATAGTACGCAGATCATTCCTTACAGCAGCATCATTTGAGATGATATATCGAATCAAAGATAAAAAACCCCACTGTGCATGTTTCATAACATAAATTAAGCTAATTACTCAGACTTGTCATTTTCTACAAAGCAAATCACCCACTAGACTGAAGAGTGAATAATTTAACTGGAAATTGATACTGAACATGTGTTACTGGAAGATTAATGTACAGAAATCTCACATACTTATCAGTAGTGAAGAATACTATTGAGATAACCTTTCTAAGAAGTGGGTTTTTGATGCACATCTTTCATGAAACATCCAAAAATAATTATTCAGTCTTTTTATTCACGAATTAAAGATGGCTGTGATGCCAGGATGCTTTTTTGTTTTATATATACCCACTCTATATACTCTTTTGTATAAATTTTATGTATTCTTAAGGGCCTTTTAGCCCACATACTTCTAATTCTTCAGGTTTGATGTAGCATAGGCCCAGTATTCCATCAAGCCAGGAGACCAAACATCTTAGAAGCCTCAGACACCAAGGCCTGCTCTGGAACACATTTTGTAAACTAAGATAGGCCTGTCCAGGGGGGAAAGGTTCCTCAGGGAGGGGGATTCACTCAGCCTCTCATTGGGGAATCTTTGATAGATATGCTAATTGATAAAGCTTATAATTTTATACCCAAACGATTGTGGGTGTGCATTTCGGTGTGCATTTTGGATGTGCATTCCAGCGTGCTCCACCTGGACGGAGTGCACCAAGGATCCTTAAAATAAATACCAAGGTAAAATCCCTTTTCCCCCTCTAACCGTGTTTGGCTCTTGATTTTAAGACCAAGAAAAGGCATCAGCTGTATTATCTCTGAAGAAAGTACAAAAGGTTAGGATCATTACAGTGGAGACCAGCAAATGCTAAATGAGCATGTAATAAACTCTTGTATTGTGTATATATACTGTTTTGTGCAAACAATTGTTGGTCCAGAAGTGCCAACAAATATGGGCTACTGCAAGTAACTCTTTCTTCTATACACTGGAAGGTAAAGCTTACAAAGAAAAATAATTTTTGCTGACTGCCATGCTGAGCGTTACCTACTAGTAAAACCTGGAGTACAGAGTGATGCATCAGAATAATACAGAACTTGAAATATGAGTATTTTGTTAAAAAATTACCGAATGCAAAGCAATCAGAAAGCAGTAGCAGCATTTAGAAGCAGTCACCATCTTTCAGTGTGAACACACAGAAAATCTGAACTGAGGAGCAGAAGAGTGTTGTGGTGATACTTGTCAAACTCACTGATTTTGGCTCATGCAAAGGTGCGCACTTCCATCTATTTTTCTTAGAGAGTCATCCCTAACTACGCAGAAGAAGCCCTAGGATTGAAAAAAGGATCCTGTGTACTATGCACAGGACTAGCAATTACATGTACAGATTCACACTTGATACAACTATTCCATGAGTATTTATTGTCTAAGTGTATTCTGTTATCCTGAATATAAACTGATAAACTCAGAAACATTGCAGATGTAATTTTCTTAACACGCTATTGTATTCTTGACAGAGTAGTTTTGCTTTCATTAATATACAGAAAAGTTATTTAAGCATGGATCTATTAACAGCCTTTTTCTGCTAACCATTACTCCAAACAACCTGAAAAAAAGTTGTAATTAACTAAAATGTTCTACCACATTTCACTATAGATATCCGCCGACTACGTTTGTAATGGTGTATGATTTTTGGTTTTGTGTTGTCTTTTTTTACAGGATGAGAATATAATGCGATCCATGCAGCTCTTTGAAAATGTGATTTAATGAAGACATTAGGTCTACAACTAATGGACAAATATGAGCTATTCTGCAACATTATCTAAAAAATGGATTTCCCACTTTATCATAAATAAACTTACTCAGCTTTACACTGAGACATGTATTATGCAAGTAAATTTTTTATTATAAACTCTTCCCAAGAAAAAATCGTTTCTAAATTATACAATTTAGCACTTCAGCAGTGGCTACTTAGTTAACAGGATTGTACTGAAAAATCAAGTTCTTACTACAAACTCAAACAAAATAAAACTGACATTATGCACCCCTATTATCATTCCAACCCCTAGTTAAAATAGGTAAAATCACAAAGAGATTAAATAAATATTCTTAGTTTTGCTACTCGTTTGTACTGGACTAAACTCCAGGTGTTGAAGCGTATTTCTTAAATCTCTTGCTTCTAATTTATACAGAGGCATTACAATTTATTTTCTTCTCATATTTCTGTGGTGTAGTCCTCATTTTTGAATAATATTTTGAGTTAAAATGCTATAATCAATGTACGATGCACATCTTACTATAATTGCCTTCCAACTTCGGCTTGCTTTTCTCTTCAGAAAAACCCCAACAAACCCAAATGTAACTAAACAGATAACTTGAGAGCAAAAACTGTTATAGAACAACAACAACAAAAAAAACCAAAACCAAATTGCTTATAGCTATTCTTACTCCCTAAAAAATATGAATAAGCTTCTGTCAATCTCACCTAATAAATCTACACTTAATTTGTCATGACATGAATATCAGGAATCCTATATACTGTATTTTTAATTCTTCTTGGATGTGTCTGCAAAGTTCTTTGCCTAATATTAAGGATCTTCTGACTTCTAATTTTTCATGAAGAAACTTTAACTGGATCCTAACACTGCTTTCCTAAGTACGTGTCCTTCTGCCTTTAATGAAGAAAAAGGCATGAACTTCTGAAACTGCCATCCCACTTTAGTGCTGAGAATGAACATCACTAAGTAGTAACATCTAAATGACTGCTAGAGAGGCTAACATCCATTTCAGCTTTTTGTAATACCTTTAACTATGAGACAGAACCAGGAAAACAATGAAAACTTTAGCTATATATCATCTATATGTGATAAATGCATTACATTTTTTAAGATCATTTCTTCATTAAGATTGGAGCTACTTAATTCTGAACCTATAAAGAGTCTTCTAAAAATGTATGCATATAAAATAGAATACTGCCCCTCCATCCATGTAATTTTTAAGATATATTGTCCACAGAGTCTACACCAATACTTCAAAATAGGTGAAATGCTATCAGAGATAGGCCAACCTTCATTGTGACATTGCTGCAGAAAATGTGAAAGGGGATTAATGAAGTAGAAAGAAGGTTACAAGTATTCTTTTGTAAAAATAAATCAGGTATCTATTCTGGTGTAGAGATGGGATGTTAGAGGCATGCTGAAGGCTGCTCTGCTATCACCAGTGTAGGATAAGAGTAGTACAATACATGTACACCTGAAATCTGCTGTAGCGTGTTTGTGTAAACTAAATGTGCACATTTTGTAAGAAAAAAAAATAAAGTAAACATGCAGAAAAAAAGGACCATGATCAATTTTTTGAGTTGTTAAATACCTGCTACCAAAAATGATTATTGAAGAAATACAACTTTTTTAAAGCATAAATACATTTATCTTGACTTAGCACAGTTCTGATCTTGGTAGAGATTGGTCCTGAAGTGAATTTTAGTCAGGCTGTGGTACTTCAAAAAAACTTCTGAAATTGCTTTCACATGACAGACTTTTATTAATACTCTATGCATCAGCATCTTCTTATGACAAAAAGCATCCATTCCAACAACTTTAAATGCCAGAATTGAATATTCCTCAGGGGAAAACGTTCTGTGCAAATTTTGTTACTTCAGTTAACTCTCCCTCCCAGTGTACTCAAATACAACATGACCCTGAACAGTATTTATTACAAGAACCAGTTAGGAATTATTTTGCAATCAAATTCAAATACATTCATGGACAAATGCTGTACCCTACAAAGCTTGACAGCCAGGTAAGCTGGCTTGTACAATCTTTCTGTTGTCTTTAACTCATATTTTTTACAGCTTCCACATTCAGAAGTTTATTAACTTATCTGGACCTGAATTCACAAGCAAGTCCAAAGCATATCTGTGACATTACTGAACTCAATGCAAAGGGAGCACAGTGTAAGTACTCCAAAGTTGCTGCCTACATCCAGCTCCCATTCATTAGGCCCAAAGTTAACAGGAACTCATGAGCTGAGCAAAATCTCCGCTGTGGCTCTGTGGAGCAACCTGATGCCTCTGCACTGCATTCTCAAGAGCTGCTCCAGGCTCTCAAAACAACACGTTGAGAATGCACTGAGCAAGTTCAGCTTTGCACCATATGCTGTCTGTTTACTGGGTTAAGCTTCACACCTTTAAAAGCTGACTCTGAAGAAGTCTGTGAGGGCTCACAGTTCGACGTCTACCCTACTCCTGATGAACCTAAATGCATCCATCTGTGCTCTGTCACAAAATAAGTTATATATTTCAAAAGCAACTATACATATGCAATTTAGCACCAAGTTAGATTTTATTTAAGTAATTACAACCAAATTGTTTTGCATCACACAATTATACAAAAATTACTAAGCACAGCAGATATATTAAATGAAATTGTAATTTAAAACAAAATAAGAATCAATATTTACTCTGTCTTTGAAATAACAGCACATTAATCAATGTCATTGTAAGCACAATGCATATGCAAATATACAAAGAGAAGTCTTCCATAATTACATATTCACAAACTGATAAGACTCCTGCTCTCCATCAGACTGAAGAATTATTATTTTAAAAGAATGTATCATACCCCATATAAGTGTCAGTGATATTTACAGTTTCTTTCCTAACTTCACTTTACAGTACAGATCACTACAGTTTTCTTGTTCAAGAGTAGATAGAACGATAGGCTGGAATTTTAGATTTGATGATAGCCACAGTCGCCTGTTGAAGAAAAAAAAATTTAAACAAAATAAGGGACACTAGCACTATATATGACAGTACTCATATAGTCTCTATAAACTACATAATTCACAATTTTTACATAGTTATATTTGCTATTATCAAACAGTAGAAAACGAAAAAGTTAATATTTGCTGAGAAATTTACTGTCAAAAGGGCTGAAAATAATGAACTGAGAAAATAGACCATTGTGATAACTACTGCTGGGGAGTAAACATCCAAAAGAAGGGACATGTAAACTCATACCTAAAACTGGGCATAAATGTAGGCATGAAATAATAAGGATTTTTAAGTAGAGGAGTGATGTTCTGGAAGGCACTTCCAACACAAGTAAGAATCATATGCTTTATAACTAATGTAGAAAATAAATTTGATAAATTAATTGGTTGGATTGTATAATATTGCTTGCAACCACAATTTAGGAGTTTGTTTCCAGGTTGTTTTGCTTTATCTTATTACTGCATTTTTAAAAGACATACAGAAAGACCTACTCACAAAACAGGTAAGACTAGAAGAAATCGGGGGACTGACAGAAGAATTAGAGGTCAATGACTCACCGGATTAGTTACATTATCTAGACCTAAATTTTCAGAACATTAAGATGAGACATAATTTTCCTTTTCTTGTCTCACTTCACATAAATAAGAAACTCTCATCCTCCTCCATTTTCCATAATGTTTTTCAAATCCATAATACAAACACTGCTACTGCTCTTAAATGAATATGAGCACACACACAAAAATGAAGAGGCACGTGCTGATTATTTGGGCACCTACTGATTAAGGCACACAAGTTCAGTACAGGCAGGCCTGCATGTATGGTCCCTACTCTTCAGGTTATTCCTATTCTTTGCAAATAACCATTTAATATAACACATACAACTGTTCATAGGGTCAAGAAAGCAAATGTTTACTCTTCTAGATGAACATCTAAGCCACTACTCCTCACTTTTTTCTCCTTCTCTCCTTTGTGCACAATGTACAGCACAACATTTGGCAAAACAATGTTCAACAGAAGAAACCTCTGCCATCTATTACTTAAAGCATCTTTTTGATTTATAGCCATTGCAGATCCAAACTCTGTTAACCAGGGTGGGCCGCAATGCGAGTGTCAGATTCCCTCAGTAAATGGCATAAACAATAAGCTATTAGTGGGAACAGGCAGGCATCATCAATAATAGCAAAAAGTAAATTTTTGCTAGAGTAAGTCTTGTTGAGAAACATATTTAGTCCCAGAAAATGGAACACCAAGCATACTGAAGCAAGAACATGGCAACAAAGCCAGAAATGAAAGTTGTTCTGGCAAAATTGTATTCAAAAGTGCGGATTACTGAATAATCATCTGATCCACTCACCTTTCCACCATATTGCTCCAACTTCTGTAAAGCAACAGTAACTTTTTCTCTAAATTTCTTGTCCATGAATCTCTTTAAAAGCTATTGGAAAAGTAAAATAAAAAGGTTTGTTGCACAATATTGTACAGCATATGCAAAGAGGCAATAACCTATTTTGTTACTTTATTCCACTTTATCTTTGTAAAATTAAAGCCACAAAGAAACATTACTTTATAACTTGTAACGGGTGTCAAAGTATGGAACTCAATAAAAGCAAATGAAATAAAAAGTTAACTAAAGAGAAACTTAAATTCAAAGAAAACTGATCTCTTAGCCAACAAAAATATTTCTTTTTCTTTTAGCAAACAAATTTGAAAGAAATATCCACCTTAAAAAAAGTCATGAAAAGTTGTCCACATGAAACATTAATTTTTTTTTTATGTGCATTGAAAGAGATTTACTGTAGTGGAAATATTTCATAAAAACATGCTGTAGTTTCTCTCTTCTGTATTGGATGCCAAAAAAGGTCCTTCTGTTTTGCTGTAAAAGTGCACTTTGCAAGCAGGTTAAAAGAAACAATGAAAAGCCCGTCTGACAGAGGAAGGATGTCCTCAGAATGACTTTGTATAAAAATACTTCTTATAATCCCACTCAAAGCTTATTTAATGAAAACTTCCTTGTGCAGAATTGCCATCTGAAAGAAGTGGGAATATTTGCTTCTGTTAATGTATTGAAACGTTCAAGGTTTTGTTAAAATATTCAGACTTAAAATTAAAAACTCATTTTGCAAAAAATTTTCCTCCAAAACAAAGCATCTGGATGTTTTATTACATAGTAGAGAGAAGACTTCCATTATTCTCCAGTTTACATTAACAACAGTTTCTGGACCTTGCTAGAACTTTGTAAGTCACCATACTATAAGAACGAAGGAGTCACACAGGGGATCATGTGAAATAATGTCTTTCATGGAACTCCTGAGTCCTCTACTGAATCTGTGCAGATATTACAGTAAACAAGAGTGCCACTAAAATACAAATGATTTTTTATTACAGCATTAAAAACTTACATTTGTGAGTAGAAGCTTAAGCTGATCATTAAGAGATGGGCCAACAAGAGCACTCAATTGCACTAAAGCATCCAATCCCCTTTCAAATACTTCGTCATCTGCATGGGCCTTCAGAAGAAGCAGAAACAAAGGAAATCCTGTGAGTAATAGTCAGATTAACACACAAGTTTTTCTAAACCACAGTGTCTGCATGATGATTGTATGGAGTAGTTTCAAACATAAAAACTACTGTGCATATATACTAATACTGACTATTAGTATCTACAGGCCACATTTAAAGCCAGAATATATTTCTAAAGTGGAAAACAAAAGCATCCATGAAATGTCCACAAAAGTCTTGCATTTATTCTGAGACTAATAATTTGCTGTTGATGAAATAAAAAAATTGGCATGCCAAACAGCTTGCTACACTGACAATTTCAGTATTTCATAGCATTTTAGAAATAACCTTTCAAATGCTAGTATGTTGAAATTGAGAGACATAATTTTAGTTGCAAATGTAATGAATTCTGGGCAATTTCTATGTAATTCATAACAATAACTTTCTTTGTTGGAGAAACAGAGAAGCCAATGACTTTCTGCCTCAATTAACTTAGTTGCCTGCCAACTACACCTTTGTCACCTGCCAGCAATTATCAGGCTCTTATCTACTTCTACAGCTCTTTGTCATCTTTATTGCTCCCATGGAAAGGTTCTTCTTTACCAGACTTCTCTAATGATTTAGTTATCTTGCATTTCCTTTAGCAGAGAAATAGACTCATCACAATTTATTCTGGTCACATATTAAATTTTAAGTTTGTTTAAACAGCTATTTTAGCTCTCCAGCATCTGGGCCCAGAACATTTTCTTTTTAACTAGAAATCATTGACTGCTTATACAGTAGAAGGTTTAACAAGACTTAATACCAAAACAGTGCAACAATAAAAATTATCAGAAGAGTATCATTAGCTGGAGGAAGACATAAGAATAATTATTCTAATTCTGTCTTCAGGCTAAACCAAAGATAGTGATAAAATACAATTCTGAACTTCTGTTACATCTCTGATTTGAGATCACAATTAATTTTCAAATTTCAAGCCAGCTCTGTTGAATCAGAACTGAAACACAACTAGATAAAAAGGGCAGCTACTTACCATGAACCAGAAAAGGGCTCTCAAAGACATGAAAAAGATCCAAAAGAGATAACCCTCAAAGTCAGTATCTCATTTTATTTTCTGATGGTGTAGAAGAGTTTAAAATATTTTAAAAATTAGGAATATGACCTCAAACACTTTAAATGTATTCTTCCCTTTTCCTCATGAACACATTCTGGAGATGTGATGTGCAGGGCTGGGAGTTGGACCCAATGATCCTTGTGGGTTCCTTCCAACCCAGCTTATTCTGTGATTCTGTTTTACCTCTGTAGCATGTTTTGAATTGTTACATGTAATAGATGAGTATTTATTCCTGCATATCCATTTTACTTCAGCTCATTTTTATTTTTTTGGATGCTATTGTGTGGACATATAAAAAAACCCACCACAAATACATATATTTATTTATGCTTATATTAAAACCTTTAATAGAACAGTTTCATTAAATTTTCCCATATCTACTGTTATATACAAGGAGTTGCCCATCTGAATTTATATTTAAAGACATATTTAGTTAACAAACTAAGGCAGGGTTAACAATAGAAAGAGAAACCATTCCTACCCCCCAAACCAAAAGCCCATGCAGTAGATTAATTACATTAATATTATCCATCTATTTCTCACCAGCAGAAGAAAAAAAAAATCAATCCCATTAAAATCTCGCACAAAGAGCAAGACATACCAATGAAGCCTTTAAGACTGGAACTAAACGAGGCAACAAGGGAATAGCTTTTTCAGCAGCACCTTCAACCAGAAGTAATTCTTTAAAACCCTCCTTGGAGACAAAAGTATAGGGATGTTTTGTCTCTCTTAGTCCCTGTTGCAAATGTAAAACATGATTTTTCTTAATAGTGAGCCTTCTTTTAAACAATAACATGTTTTAAAAGTTGCACATAGCAGCAAGATAATGTTTAGATTTTGTCAGATCAGTTCAAAACATAAAGTACACTAACTCCACCATGTGGAGCCACTGGGTACAACACTGCTCACAGAATATTCTAATTAATTTTTCTTTTAGAACATTGAATATTAAAACTCGCATTATGAATGCTGCCAATTCGATCAATATTTGTACTTCACTACCTTTAATCTAACAACCCAAGGTATTTTTCCAGTGAGACCATGAACTAGAACAGGCTATGTTTGTAAAGAGGTTTTGTACCCT
Organism: Falcunculus frontatus; assembly: GCA_013398115.1. NCBI lineage: Eukaryota > Metazoa > Chordata > Aves > Passeriformes > Falcunculus > Falcunculus frontatus. The sequence goes on from VZRV01003183.1 coordinate 1,485,629, forward strand.
GAAGAAAAAACAGAAAGTGAACTATGGAAGGAAAGACACCCCACACCACAAACCTCTGTATGCAACACTAAAAACTTGTAGGTAGTACAAAGATGCACTTCTAGCAAAGGCCTGACTGGCAAAACTCAAAGTTTTAAAGAAAGCCCTGTGGCTGAAGCTTTTTTCTTAACATAATAGAAGCTTTATGTTACTTTAGGAATTGACAGTTTTGTTCAATCTTAAAAGAAAAAAAGAAGAAAAAAGAAAAAACAAAGGGAAAAAAGAAACAAAGAAAATAAAAAGGAAAAACAGAAAAAAAAAAGAAAAAAGAAAAATAGAAAGAAAATAAAAAAGAAAATAAGCCACCTTAGTAAATGCAGTTTATTCTACCTGCAACATTGGATTCAGCCATTGGATTATGTTTATTTAGACACCTGAAACATTTCTGGTGATAAATGTCACAGATGATTCTGAGAAAACAGAAGCCTCAACATAATGTATAGTATTTCTCTTTCACTGTACTATTTCAGTCTATTGAGGAGAGCATTCTTACTTCATAAGGCAGGCTTCATATACAAAAATAAGCAAAACAATTTAGTTCACAAAAGAATCTGCAAAACCACAAATTTCATTCAACAGCTGGGAATCTTATATGCAGTCTTGCATCTGGTCAGTATCTTGAAGATTAAACAGCTCTGTCTAGCCCTCCCAGAATGCTCTAACTAAAGAACTACAAATATCAATGTTCTTGACCATTTTCATTCATACAATATCCTCACAAGCGAGGGTTTTTTAAATCTTTCCCTAGTAGCTGAGCCTAAATTAACTAGCTTAGATTGTTTAAAAATGACATTTGCATTAGGAAATGGCTGTATGCTTAATGTTGCAAGAAATTCAGTTTACCTCTGCCAATGTTATAAGGAAAGGATCAAAGGGAACAGTTTCAGGACGGCAGTCCCACTGCAGTTTGTGCTTTACTGATCCATGCCCTAACCTATATAAAGAACAAAGTTTTAACAAATTAACGTATAATAATACATAATTAACGTATAATAATACATAATTTATTGCTAATACTATTTGCTTTAAATGTATCACCAATTAGTTTGTTATATTACTACATTAAATAGACAATCACAATACATACTGCTCTCCTGAGTGAAATCACAGGATCGCAGAAACAACTAAGTTGGCAAAGATCTCTGGGATCACTGAGTCCAACCTGGGTATATGTGTAATGATTAACAGTGCAATTACAATAAATTCCCAAAAAATGGCAGTTTTCAAAAATCCGCTCCTAATCACATAGAAATCAAAAATCAGAAGTTATAAAAATTATAGATGCCTCTCATGCCAACACAGAAGATATTCCTTTTGCAAAGTTACTTATTTTGTTAAGTACATGAAGAAACATTTTCTTCAAATAGCAGTTGGTAAGGGAAATCAGTTGAAACCGAAAAATATCATACTGGAATTTACTGTTTACTCCTAAGATACAAATAAATGTATTCATACTATGTATTAATGATTATTTTATACAAGTATATACACGTACATTTTATTAATGATGACTTATATTTTTGTAAAGTAATTCTGCATCCATGGGACAAAACACTAGAGTGTTTATCGTCTAGGCAAATATATAACTAAATAACTTAAAATACCTTAACATATGACTTAGAAGTAGTTTTGTTAATATTTTATACACCTGAAAACTGCAGAATAGAAATGTTCAATAAAATGTTGTCATACTACTAACTTCAGATAAAAAAGCCGGTGAAATGTCTACTTACTAAAATGGCACTAGAGAAGTAAACAAATTTACCTGAAGAAATTGTTTGTGAAAGAGGTTTAGGAAACCAAGTGTGCACATACTCAACTATTCTTTAAAAATGTGACTTTGATATTAATACAGTATAAAAAAGAACCAAAAGAAGACAATTTCAAAGGCATGGAAAGTTGCTTTCTACTCTGAAAAGAGTTAAGCATTAGAATTTTTTCCAGAAATTAAGGGAATCAAACAACCTAACTAAAAAATGAAACATGAAGAGATGCATTTCGTAACATACTTAGTAAAAATAAAAACCAACCCAACACACCTGCATGGAATGCCACCTCCAGCATATGTAGCAGCAAATGCAGTTGGTGCTTGAGAATGAGGACCAAACTGTGAAGAGAGATAAAAAAGCATTCTTTATTCATGACAGTAATGTTTTATAGCTATTATGAATATGTTAAAACTGAAGTTTACCAAAACCTGAACTTAATCATGTGATTCTAAAACAAATCGAAAAAAAAAACCCACCTGCAGCTATGGGGTGGAAAACATATAAGTGATATGCTTATGAGAAAACAGCTTTTAAGACTCATCTGGCTGGGGATGAATAAAAATGAATAAAAATGTAGAATCAGTGGTCTCCTGATGGAATAACTTTATTTTTCTATTTTTTCTTGCAAATGGTAATATTAAAGTTTTACAGGTTCTCTCCTTAGCAGATCAAGGAGCTCCCAATTCTCTGAAGCTCTTGTTGTTATACTGGTAACATAGAGAAAGCAGTTTTACTGCAATTCCATCTTGATCTGAGTATAGACAAAAGTATATGGTGGCAGGATGTGGGAGAAACACCAAATATTGGGCAAGATGGTGGGAGGGCACTGGAAATGCACAGGGAGGTTCACACTGGATGGGAATCTAGGAAGGACACACTGGAGAAGGACACTAGGACCTTCATGCAAGGAAAGGCTGCACAAATTTGTTTTTTATCATATACATGCTTCTTATACATATGAACTATTACATCATTTCCTAGCATAATCATTCAAGGCTGCTTTCCAGACTATACACCTTATCACAAAGCATTCAGAAGGAAATACCACAAAATCTCAATTTTTGTCTTTTGCGTGTTTAAACCTACATTAAGATGAGTAGAATTGTGTTCACAGCTTAATTTCAGCCATCGTGCTACTTGCAAAGAGTTTTCAAGTAAAAAAGATGCCCACATTGAAGTATTCAGCCTCTGTTTATCAGCAAAGTACTTCTGCATTTAATTCACTTTCCAAAAAGCCTGTGACATTACTAATTGTCCAAATTATATGGCCCAGTGGTGTACTATAATTCATGCATTCAGTGCTAGTTCTCCAGGCACTTGACTTCCATAAAATAAACAACTCCTTTCATTACTATTCTCCCAAGAGCACAAATTTTTTCTGAAGCATTACATAGTCACAGTAACTGTGAATTTCAAATAATGCTCACCAGCAATTAATTTGCCAGATTTTATGAATCCTTGAACACCTTCAATATGCCACCTGATTCTTGGTTTCATTGAATAACTGAAATAAGTTTCTCTAAAGCAGCAGGTGACGAAGTTTAAAAGTATAAGAAAAAAAACAACAATCCTTTTTAATGTTTAGCTCTAAATCTCTTTCTGGGGCAATAGTACATAAAAAATAACAGTTACAATCCAAGCCACAATTGTACCAAAATACGTTTTTATAAAAATGTAATAAACAATGTTATACTTCAGGCATTTGAGCTTAGAAGATAAGGAATGTATGATTAATAACAAAAGTTTAATTTCCATTAAAAAATAGGACCAGAAGAAGCATGTCCTGCATGCCACTTCATAAAGTAAGGAAAATTCTTCAAACCACAGATGGATTTTGACCAAACAAAACCACCATCACCTATACATACCGGATCAATAGTTTTAGGATTCAGCTTGTCACTAGGCTTTGGCTGTGATTCTGGAGAACATATCTTGCTTTTCTGTGCTGCAGTCTTTGTTTTTATTTGGATGCCTGATGACATTCTTAGAACATTGCTTCCTACAAAAGAAAATATTAAAAACATAAAATAATTTTCATTCCTATATGACAGAATATCAAGGGTTAGAATCCCTGGGCTCAAAGACTGACATGAACAAACAATCAAGTAAATCTGAGTAAGTGCACTAGGAAACAAATGCTTATTCTCATACATCAGACACAGTGCATGGGATAATTGTAATAGTCTTGGTACTCCATCTTTCAAATGCACACATTTCCTAACCTGGTCCTCTTTACTTGTGTTCTTTGAGACCTGCAGCTAAAGTGAATTATATAGTCTGTTTTTAGGGCAGCCTACAGAAATCCAAGCAGCAGTACAGGGCTCTGCACAAGAGCCCAGACTCAGATAGGGTTGGGTGCAGTTACATCAGAAGAAAGCAACCATATGAGGAACGTCCAGGATGGAGGAATGAAGCTAGTACATTCAGGACACAAACCCCAAACCACAATCAATAAGAGATGAGAACAGAAATGTAAGGCAGCAAAGAAAAAACACAGAAAATGAATTCCAATTCCAATAAGAAGAACAAAAGTACTTTTTTAAAAAGAGTGAAAAAAACCCTTTGTCTCCATCCTTAAACACTGATTTAAGTACACTTATCTTCTATAAGTCAATGCACCAGCTACACATCACTACATATGAATGTAATTGGGTTAAAGTGTCCCTAATAAAAATAATAGTTCTCAGCCTATTTAACATACCAAGCCTGATACTATGATGAATAATATAAATTATTCTGGGGAAATGAAAGATTTCAAATATTAATAAAATTATAAAGAGTGAAAATGCTAGTTTTGAATATTATTAATGTTCAGTAGTTTTTGCTGTGGTGCATTCTGCATGGAAAAAAAACAATTTAGCAAATAAGGAATTAAATTCCAATAGTGAAAAAGAAACTACACTATATAGAGATGAAAATAATAGGAAGCCACACACAGAAACAAACATTGCCTCAGGGATGAGCAGAGTGCTCGCTATCCAGCCATCACCCCCGATGACACCTGTCTTTCTCAAAAACATGATTAAATGCCAAATACTCAGATCACGATGAATCAGAGAGACAGATTTTTTTGCCATGCTACTTTCTCACCCTCAGTTCTACCAGCTACCTGCCCTAATCTCCGCCAGACTCTTGCACATGCAGTCCTTGTTTAGCTTGGCTATTCTAATACTTCTCTCCAAACACGATTTTCAGTCAGGTACCTTTGTCATCATCAACATTATGAAATCTTTATGATTGCTTCTGCTTCTGATAAATTATAAAGTCCCAGCATGTGTGTAAATATGCTGTCTTTATGACTTGTGGAAAGAATTAAATGAAGTGCCTAAGTTTTACTGAATGTTGTGAAACAACACACAATAATGATTAGCAAATTAGCTAAAATACAAAGCAAAACTAAAATTGAAAGTTTAAATCAATACTTCTTGACTGACGAATTAATCAGAACTAGTGATTCAAATCAGTTCACCTACTGTACATCTTGTTTTCTCTTTCCTACCAGAATTCCAGAATGTGGCCTGTCTCCACTGAAAGTATTTTTAAAAGAATATACCACAATTAGACAGTTAAGTCTCTTCAGAACACACAAAAACTTACATGACACTTACGGGAACTATTCTATTTGTAAAATGGAAGTCAAATGGAAAACATTAACATGGAAAGAAATCCACCGATTTTGTATGTCCATTTATTATCACAGAATTCTAATCACATTAGAATTAGAAGACAGATTTTTAACTGTCAGAAAAGTAAGAATCAAGATCGTTTCATACTATAAAAACACCAGATAAGTTCTTGACAGTAGCAGCATGTATCACAAAATAGTGCTGTCAGTGTCAGCCTTTGAAATGTACAATTGTTCATAAGACAGTCAGCTTGCTCATACCTACATAAATATTTTTCTCAGAAAAGTATTTAGAAGTAATTTCGGTATATTTAATTTTTCTATTTTCCAAGTAATTAAGATACATGGTAAGGTACATTAGGTTTTAACTAATGACAAAATCTAGAGAAGTCAGTGGTTGTACCATGAGAGAAACTAAACAACAAAAAGTGTGACAATAAGCAGGAATGTCAGCTGTAGGATCACGGGGTTGGACGGTCGGGACAAACGATGAGAGATCTTTGGAGTCAGAAGTTGTCTTGAAGCAAGCGATTTATTGCTAGGGCGTGGCTGGAGTGGCCCTGCAGAGAGCTGCCAGCTGCAGCTCTGGGCAGGGCCGAAGAAGAGGTGGCGAAGAGGAGCAGGCGAAGAGAAGCAGGCAAAGAGAAGAGCAGACAAAGAGGAGGAACAGGAAGTTCCTGGCCTTTTTATCTCTCTTTCTACTGAATATTCTAGTTTACTTGACCAGTCTAGTACAAGATACAAAATCCTATAGCATTTACATACAACCTATAAGAATCCTTACATTACCATACTGTGTGACCTTCAAGTTCTTGATAAGGAGAAGGGCACCCTTCACTTTAAGGGGGATAAACCTCAGCTGACCATACCATTGTCCTCCAGCTGCTCGGCAACTGAGGCTTGGCACTTCAGATATCGAACTCTGCCCTTAATTCTATTTCACTTACAGATTTCATATTCTCCAAACCTAGGCAATCATATTCACAAGGCTTTCCTGTTCCATCTTCCCCAACAGTCAGCCTTCTGGGACAAAGTAAAACAGGAGCAATGAAGAGTGATAATGGTTTTGTAAAAATGTAACTGGGACAACATGCCAATGTATCGGCAGGGAAGGAGGTAGCACTGAGCAGAAAAACTACTTTTTAAGGAGGTCTCACTCGCCAGAGACGAAAGCTCTCGTGTAGTGAGGAGCTGGAAGGGTCACACGTGTTTGTAGAGAGATCAGACGGCTGAAGCACGGCTGTGAATCAAAAAAGAGACACACGAGGTTTGATACAGAAGTGACCCATCTACTGGCAGATGACAGACTTCAAATAAAGGAGCGACACTTTAAACAGGAATAGGAAAACCGCTTTTAAGAGACATCTTTCAAAGGAGGAAAAGTGCAGCCTGGAGTTCGGGTTCTAGAAGTCACTTAAAGCAGGCAGAATGGAAGTCAGTAGGATTTGAAAGGCGAGGTTCCTCCCTTACCCTACTGAGTGCCAACTCTCCCGGAGTGCAGAAACAGATGAGGGGCTTCGAGCACCGTCACCGCCGAGAGGCAGCGAAGCTCCGGCGAGTTCCCACAGAGCCCCGTGGGATATCCAGGGGCCCAGCGGGAGCACGAAGGGCCGCCCCGCCCCCGCTCCCCTCGGTCCCTCTCCCGTTCCCCGGCTCCCGTTCCCTGGGCACGCTCGAATCCCGGCAGCGCCGTCCCCGCTCCCCTCGGTCCCTCTCCCGTTCCCCGGCTCCCGTTCCCTGGGCACGCTCGAATCCCGGCAGCGCCGTCCCCGCTCCCCTCGGGCCCCTCCGCACCGCGGACGCTTCCTGCCGGTTGCCAGGGAAACTACGGGCCGCCGGCAGCCCAAACTTCCTCCGTGCTTGCTGCAGACGAAGGGACAAGTAGACGAAAAGATTGATTTTGGGTTTTTTTTTTTTCAGCCTACCTTGTATGCTGTGATTAGAATGAGAATGCTGAATTTTCAGGTGACATCGCCACTCAGTTTTAGCCACTTTAAAAATACCTTCTCAGCTATACAATCCATTCATACAATGCTGAAAGTTCCATTGGAAATACAGCATCACATCTGAATGTGGTAAATGAGATTTTGGGTAAAAGGCTACTTTTTAACTTGACCAGGAGAGTGCTTTCATGCTTTCTTCAAGAGATGTTTATATTCTTTCATGCACACAAAAATAAATCTTCAAGGAAAATGTTTCCTTGATTTGCTTAAATTGTGTGGGATACAGGCTTTCCACCATTGCATTCTTTCTCACTTCCGTCCTTTCTACTGCGGACCTGAATGTGGATAAGAGACACTATTTTCCTGATTTTCCACAGGAAAAAATTGCACTGACAGTGTTGAAAAGTAGTTGTAGACTATTTAAAAAATGCCATCAGCGTTAGATTTTGGGCAATGCAGGCATTTCATAATTGGTTTCATCCAACATAAATACTTTGTATCTGCCAATAGTGGGGAGTCAATAGTGAGGACTTTTGCAGAATTGAAATAGGGCTGCATAATTGAGTGCTGTTGAAATGCATCAGTGTAACATACCATTTGGAAATACAAAAAGAAAATATCTATAAATAATATTGGAGAAGGGAAGATTTCTGTTTTTCTTCAGTGTTTTGAATTGAACTCAAGAGACATTATAGTACTTTAATAGAATTATTTTACTGTTCCACAATACTGAAGGCAATAGAAAAATGGATGTCTTTTTATCCAAAAATTTTATGAGCTGATAAATGATCTCAGAAAAAGATCCAATATTTGAAAAGCAGACCATGAAAATCTTTGAAAATCACACTAAAAAATGCAAACCAGCATGATCATTTCCACGATGAGAAAAAATCTGGGGTTTTTTGAGCAAGGTTTATTTTTAGTTCGGTGTTTTAGTATCATTTTATACATGTATGTGCTATAGCTGTTTTGTGAGTACAGAACAGACCACAGCTGTGGAAGAAAGTAGTAGTACAATTCCTGAGTCAGTAGGAGGTATGAACTGCTGTGTAGCATGAAGCAAAACCTCACTGATAGCTCCGTGGAGTCAGCAGCTCCCACTGAGTTCACGGAGGCACAGAAACGACTGGGTTGTGAAAGGACAAGTCAGACTCCAGGCTCTATGCAAGAGTACGACTTATTTCAGAGTCCAATGATTTTCCTGACAAATGCAAGAGAAGAGTGTCACGGTCCTGCAGTGTGTACAGTACCACGGGGAGTCCTGCTGTTCTTGGGGTGTTGAATGAACATCAAGGCTCAGCCACCCGAGTGCAAGCAGCCTGGTGTTTTGGGTGGGCTTGGTCCTCTTGTGTGGGAGCCTAACTCTCCCACGTGGGAGAAATACAGACTAAAATGATCCTAAATTCCTGGAGTAGGGTAGGTTGAAACTGTATCCTTATATATATTTTTCTAACTTGCATGAAATTTTAAGAGTTAGGAAAAGAGGAGTCCTAAGGTTAAACACACGTTCATTCCCTTCTGATTCCTACAGTATGATCTTGAAGTGGTTTTTATTACACTTGTCCTGTGCATTTGCAGATCCCCTGCTCCTTGAGTAGCTTCTTCATTATTATAACTGGCTTTGGATTTTCTCACTTAATATAGACGTTGGAAATATGGGTCAAATTCTTGTAATAAAACATATTTATTTAAAATACAATGCTTTTCATGCTGTCTTACTGTTTTTGGTAGTTTTAATAGGAACTAGTCTGTGATATTTTAAACATATTTGGTGGACAGGTGATTTAGGAGGGGAAATACTGTATGATCACAGTATGGACAAACAAAACATGACAAATTTTAGCATTTTTGTTCATTGTGGTGATACCAGTTTGTAATGTTAAATATGGTATCATGACCCACTATTACTGTATACTTGTGTAGCATTAGCTCCAGTTATGAGTTTCTTCATTATGTATTTTTAGTTTGTTTAATTTAACGGACATAAACCTTCCTAAAGGCTTGAAAATCACTAAAGACAAAAATATGAATAATTTCCAAAGAGTGTTTATAATGAAAAGGAACTTACATGTTTGTGTCCTCAGTTGAGCATATAGAATATGAAAATGAAAGTTAACTCAGCACTGATTACTTACTTTCCCCTAATAACACTCAACCAATATAAATAGAATCAATAATTAATTAATTATCTATAACTGCTGATAAAACCAATATGCAATTTGACTTCTTTTTTTCATTAGTCACAGTTAAATAGTTAATTACTGAGGGGGAGGAGAATTCACCAATGCCAAATGAATTCTGAGGCTTATGAAATTAAAACTGAGACTTATTGGAATATGGCTAATTAAAGAACATCACATAAACTAGTCACATGTTAGATCTTTTTGTCTGAGCATATTTATACCTTTGTTGAGCTAATTCATTTGGCATGGTTTAGACTTGGCATGTTGCCAGAACCAGTTGAGAAATTGTGTGGAGAAGATTTCTTGACAAGTGCAGGCTTTTGAATGCGGAAGGAAGGGAGTCAATACTTTAATTTTTGTCATAATTTAATTAATTTGCATTGTCAACATTTCCCTCTCTATTTGTAGCACCTTTTCTGTTAGACAATAAGTGGTTTATGCTGATTTGTTTGCTATATTTTTCTAGATACAAGAAAGAGATTAACAACAGACTTAAAAATTGACTAATTTTACATCTTACGATAGTCTTAAATATTCATCTAATAGTACACAAATATATTTTCATTTTAGATTATTTTAGAATCTTATAAACCAAGTGCAGTTTTAACCACAGTTGGGGGCTGACAACTTGCAACCTAGTAAGAACAGTAAAAGAACAAAACATGTTTCCTCAATGTATATGGTAATTCCTTTCACTTCTCCAGAAACTCTGAAAAGTTAGAAATTCTCACTGGTCTTTCAAAAAGTTTAAATCTGAATTCTAGGAATGTGTTACTTAGATAGTCTTCAAAAATTCCATTCCACAAAGCTTTTATCCTGACTTAAGCACTCAGCGTGCTTTATAAATAGTCCTCTATGAAAGAGGAGTTACTTTACAGTGTTTGGCAATAAATGTGAGCTACAGAACAGATTGTAGACACCTAATTGTAGTTTTCAGGTTTGTCTGCAAAGATTAAATGCTCCAGGCACTTTCATTGACAAGTGTCGAATCAGATGATTAGTTCAGTGCCTGTCAAGTTGATGGACCTGTGAATATGCCCTTTTATCTTCAGTGAAAATTGGTGTGAAACAGCATCGCTTCAGTTGAACAATTCTGGATAACAGCCCATAGATTCTACTGGATTGCTTACTCCTTTTCTGTAACACACCAGAAATTATTTGATTGCCCATTATTAAGTGCTAAATTGCTATAGGGACTTTCGATTGGCAGATCAAAGTCCTGTGTAAAACCCAGAGGCAAGGTCCCAAGAAACAGGCTGACCCACGGGACCCTTCAGGTTTTGATGTTTCAGAGTAACAAAAATCCATATAGGTGTGACCCCCAAATTTAGAAACTTAATGAGGTTCCTCATGAGTATCACGGAGTACATGGTACACAGAGTACTGTTAGTGTGCAGACATGGTGCTTTGGGTATGATTCGTGAATGAAGATGCAAGGCTGAGCACAATCAAGTAGTTGCATGGACAACTGCAGTTAAATTCCACACCAGGCTTTTTCATTGCTCTCAAGGATATCCTGCTGATATGAAATTATTGAGAAATTCAGGTTTTTCCATGAACATAAGTACCTGAATGAGTTAGAGAAATTTATGCCCATATAGATATAAAGATGCTAACTCATCATTGCTCCACTTTTCTTTACTTAATCAAGTGTTTAGAGCAACTCTGCAATGATTCAGTTATATTCATCTTTTACCCATGACCGTACAGAACCAATGTTCCTGTCTCCTGTATATAGCTACTACTACCAGGAGCCAAAGTAGACCAATTATACACATCCTTCAGTGAACTTTACTACCTTAAAAAATGAAATTAGGATTAAAATGAGACATGTCAGGATTTGGGTTTTTTCTGATTTGTCTAACTTTTCATATTGCCATCAAAACTGGCAGTTTGAATTTGCTCTTTCTGGTGATGCCAGTTCTGGTGATGCCAATTGCTCAGGAAGGACAATTCATTCCATTCCATCACCCAGATGTTGGCAAAATCACAGCTACTTCTGTAAAAGTACTTTGCTTGTTCATGGAGAGAGATCCATTCCCACAAATTTAGTCAAAAAAGAAAGAGTTAGGAACCTCAATTTCTTTGAATCTCTAAGTCTGAGTTTTAAGACCCTTGATTTCCAGCTTCCCTGCTGTTCACTGGAATCTTCATTCCTAATTTGTCTCAGGAGTCTGAATCAGAGCATTTCCATAGTTAAACACCTAAGAAGAAGATTCGCAGAAAGTACCAAAGATGACCTGGTGTTGACCACCACTGAGCCATGGAAAAAGTAAAGGAAAAAGCTATGACTTCAGAGAAGAGTAGTTGACAAACAGCTGGGGAAAGAAAAGGGGGAGTTGATATACATTTGTGATTTCTTCTCTGAAATTCACAATTGTTAGAGTTTTCAAAGCTAACAAAAGGTTTTGAAAGCGGTGCTAGAAGGCTCACTGGATTATGGAAAGTCTGGTTTTGCCTGATTTGTACAGACTTGAACCCAGACTCTCTTGCCCCTCAAACTTGGCAGACACATGGTGATATCTGAGTATTATTCTCAATTGCTTTAGGGTATAGCAATGATATTCTAAATTTTTCCAGAGTACAAACTTTTATTAACTATTTTTTTTCACTAAACAGGTGCAGGTATTTGTAAGTAGAAACAGAATGAAAGAATGTATCTGTGAGCACAGTAATCCTGAAGATGAAGTAATACTCAACATCACAGAAAAAAGTGAAAGAACTAGGAACAACACATTTTCTTTATAAATCAGAATCTACCTTTAAAAATGGACAGGGTATTAGAAGATGACTACTTTATCACAACTTTGGGTGCCTTGAGAATGGTTCACCACTATTTTATATTGCAGGTACTCTTATCTAATATGATACATGCTACCCCATGCAAATAAAAAACTATTACTAATGTGGCCTTTCTCTTTGCCCTGCAGCGAATGCCATTATTCTCTTCCTGCTGATTTTTGTGAACTTGGAATTTGATTTTAAGAAAAATAAAAAAAGTTCTCATTGAGTAATGTTCTTTAAATGCAAGACAGACATGAATGAGCTCCAACTGTACTCACCAGATGATTTTTCTTTAATTATTTGAAAAAAATCCCTCCCTACTAAATTTCTAAGGCAGGATAAATATAATTTAAATTCTGCTGAGGGAAATAATTAATCAAAGTTGAAAACTTGCACCTCATTGTCAGGGTGCTGCTATGACGGCTGATTGACATGTTTTCCCCATCAGAGTTGAGCAGAGGAAAAAAACCAAAACCAGTTGAGGCACACACTGCAGTTTTGTGTTTTCCCACTCGATGGCAATGATTCCCTCTCTTTCCTTCCCACTTCTGTGCTTCCTCCCAGATAGCTGCTGTTCTGCATTCCGCAGCCTCTGATCAGAGGAAGAAACAAGAGAAAAATCATAGTTTTCTGTTACTTCAAATATCAAAGTTGGCAAAATAGAGGAGTGTGTTAAATGAAAATGTAAGTAGTTTATAGTTCACTTGTCAGAGAAAATGTGTTCTTTGATAGGAATTTTTTTACCAGTTTTATCCCGCTCTAGGGCACAGATCAGTAGCAGTATATAAAGTATTGAATACAAGCGAGTTTATTGGACTTTATAGCCCTTCACAGAATAATACAAATAATAATAAATACAAAAAAGTCCTCCACAAATTCACAAGGCATTACAAGGGTATTTATACTCTTGTCTTTTTTTCTTCTTTTCTTTTTTTTTCGTTTTTTCTTCCCAAGAGCATTAATAAACCTATGTACTTGGTAGTACTTGGTCTGCAGAGAACATGTTGGGGAAGAGGCCTAATTTCACTGGCTAACCAAATGCATCTCTGCCGAAACTGTAGCTAGGTGCAACATGTTCTTTCATAACGTTTACAAACCTTTCAGCTGTTGCTTGAGTCCATCAGGTTCCCTTTGTTGGATCAGACGTAGCAGAGAGCTGCAGCAAGCGCATCAGGCTGTGCTCTGAGGCACACACAGCTTGGGAGTACTGCATCACAAAAGCATTTAATGCCTCCCACACAGCAAGCACAGCTGGCACTTGAGATAACAAGTCCAGGAATGGTAGGAAAAATATCTTTGCTTAAGACATAGAGAAGGTTTGAAAGACGGGCTTGAGATTTATAAGACTCAAATCAGGTTGGTGTCTCGGAACTTGTAGCAGCCTAGAAGTATTGGCCCTAGTGATGGTGATGAGCTGTGGTACCAGTCATGACTAAATAATAAAGATAGAATCAAAGGTAGTGGTGATGGTAGAAATAGTTTTCATATTTTCTCCTTTCAGAAAGTGGTTCAGCAACATCCCCTCTGTCTCTGCCCACACAGGAGTAGCAAGTGGGGGAGGAAAGCTGCCCTGCTGTCTCTTGCTCTGCTACTGGATTTTGGAGGAGGATGAATTGAAACATCTTTGCAAATCAAATAAACAAGAAAAAAAAAAAACACAAGAAAAAAAAAGGAATGAAAGAAGGAACAAAAATAATATTTTTTCAGGAAAGGGGTTGGGAGGTGGGGGAGGAGAGGGGACAGTGGGGACAGTGCACTGGACTTGCAATGAGAAAGAATGCAATTAGTGTAGAAGGAGGGGAATTAAAAATTAGGATGTTGGAGGTGCAATGTCTTCAAACTCATGTCTTTTAGACTTTGTCTGTTAATGGATTGTAGTTCCTCTAATTCAGACATCATTTTGGTTTTCCACAGTTCTATTTTTTGATATGAGAAGAGACTAGGTAAGGGAAACTAGAGGATGGAGAAACTACATAATTAACTAGAGAAAAAGGGGGTCAAGGGGGAACGGAGACAAGCTTTTGTTATATTCCTCAACATAGTACATTTCTTCAGTCTGTATTTGAAATAGTAGAATATGAGCATGTGTATTTTTGAGGAAGGCAAAGGAAAGGATGGGAAGGGTAAGTGTGGGGAATGAGTCCCTCACTGCACTGTTCAGCTACAGACTGCACTGCTGTTGCTGGATGCCAACACAGGTAGTGCTCCCTATGTGGGTTGACTGGAGAATCTCAAGCTGATAGCCCTGTGGATGTGAAACTAATCTCAAGAGTAGGTTGAAAAGAGTAGTGGTGTTATCAGAAAGGCTAAGAATGCAAGAGTCTGGAAAGTTGGTAGATTCTATAGGACAGACACTAACAAATACACACTGTGGGAGGCAAAGAGGAAACTTCCCAAGAGTCTGCCAGGTTAGTTATTTGCTATGAGACAAGGTATGGACGAGTGGCCAGACAACATTTACTATCAGCTTCAAGTCTGAAAGGCAATTCAGTTCACAAGAGAGCTGTGTATTTAAATACTACGAACTTGCCATCTCACAAAAAATATAATTTAAAAACAATTGCACATTCTAACTGGAAGACTTTTGTTGAATTGAACATATGGGAGATCAAAGATTGATACATCATAGTGCCTGTTCATTGAGTGTCCAATCTGAGAGAGCTGAAGAGGGTGCCCACGGAAGACTGCATGAACCGAAGCAACTGTACATAGCACTTCCCATGAGTATTCTCCGAGCTTTCAGCCTTTTGCCATTCGGTAACATCCTGAGCCAGGGATGGCTGCAGCATATTCAGTAGTTTTCAATGGATTTCTCTCATGTGGAATTCTCCCGTTGAACCACAGGAGACTATTAGTATTCACAGTAGCCTGACAAGGAGTCTTGCAGCTCACCCTCACCTTTTTAGTTTGGTTGAGTATTTTCTATCAATTAATTTTATTTCTTGTCAAATAGTTCTTCTGCTCAGGCTTTTTCAAGATATCAGCATCATGAGCAGCACAAGTTTATGTCATCCTGTGAATTTTAGGGTTTTTTTGACTGGATAATGAAAAATACGGTTATCACTTCTCAGAATCTCAATACCATCTCTTTGTACCTAAAGTCCCAAACTTCTTTAGGTTTTAACTTTTCTAGCCATTCTGTAAAATTGCAATTAGTTTAAATTGTGGCAGTTTTTCTAATCAGTAATGCAAAGCACTTCAGACCCCAATGGGCCAGAGGGTGCTTTTTAACTGTCAGCTTGTTCACACTATACATGGAAATTTTTCTGCACACGGAAGACCCCATAGTGTTTTCTCCTGTTATCCTCCTTCATTTACTATTTCCTATACTTATTTACTTATTTTGCTACTCTGAAAATAGATGCAAGTTTTGGCCAGGCCACTTCAGTCTGTTTCCTGTCCTAGGCCAACCTCTTAAATGCTTCCATCAGCCTCTGGTTGTGTAGATTTCCATCCACATAATTGAAATGTCACCATTTTCATTACCAGCCCAATCTAGGAAGTGCAGTGCTCCACTGAATATGTTGGTATAACATATCCTTGACAGCAGTGCAGACTCAGTCCTGCAGTATTATTCCATTCTGTGCATCCATCCATTTTATTTAGCATATATACTATGAATGCAGTTCTAAAATGATCCCATGAGCACTTCTAGTGTGGAATTCAATCCTGCAATCTACTACAGTTTTCTAAAGATGACTTCTGCAAACAGTGGTGTTATAATTATGGAAAGCAAAACAATCAGTGAGGGATGAATAGTGATAAATACACTGGTGTCCTTGCATAGTCCCAAAAGGGCTATATCTGTTAGGACAAATACTGTGTGCATTCCCCAAGTAGTGGAGAAAAACAATGAGTTGCGGGAGAAGGTTAGGTCACCAACTGGAGGTTTTTTGTTTGGTTGGTTTTGTTTATTCTAATTAGATACATTCTAGTTTGAATAAATATTTTAATGCTCTGTGATTTTTGCTGAATACTAATTATCCATCAGGGGCAATAAGTGCTGCGTAAGTGGTTATTCAGGTCTTTAATCATTTCTTTGACTCAAAATAAATAATAATATTTTACACCATCCTTCTTCACTAAAGCGTGATTTTGCACGCAATTGTTTTAATATTATGGCTTTAGATAGTGACAGTAGTAGTTAGAAATTTGTTTAATAGTTTGTTCTTAAATTGAAGAGGCAATGATCATTTAAACCTATTCTTTAGTTTTTGTTGTTTAACTGGTCTTTTACTTACAACAACATATGAGGCAGTAATATTTCATTTTTCAATGCTCTCAGACACTGGACCTTGTCACAAGGAAAATGAAAAAAGATTAGTCTACTGTTTTGACAAGCAAGTACCAGATATTTTATTGCTAAGAAAAAATCTCTTTAGCTGAATCTGACAGTTAGACCCAAACATATCTAGGTATTCTAGTTTTGAGATGTGGGCTTTTAAAAATCTGCTTATATTGTTATTTCCTTCAGTTTTACAGGTAAAATACAATTTTTTTGGGTGCTGCTGTTTAGATCAGATTATTATGATTATTAGAGAGATGCCTCTGCCTGAATTAAGGTGCAAACTATACCATATGCTGAAGTCAATACTATGGATTTTATTTAACAGTAAATGTGAGGTAGAGAGACATAAAAGGAAATAGAAAAAAGTGGGGGGGGAGGAGGGTTAGAGTAACAGATTAAGTAGAAAGATATCACCACCCATGGATCCAGCCAGTGTGCCATTGGTCCTCTTCTTCTGTTCTTCTTAGTGGTGGGGATCACAAGGTCACTCAAAACTTCTCACCACTTACACATTTTAGCAAACGAATGAATCAATTCTCATTGGGTACATTCTCTCTTATTCTATTGGTTAAATGATTACTTTGCTTCCAATGCTAATTAGTCCCCAGCTCAGTCTTTCTCTTCTTTTGTGTTGGTGGGCCATGGCCTCTCCCTGCTGGACTGTCAGAGCTGATTTCAGCACAGTTACTGAATTGGCTTTCCCTGTAGATTCTTTTTGTTCATTATCAGTGCTCCCCCAGCTTGTTTACCTCTTCCTGGTTTGAGATAATTGGACAACAGTACCACCTTTATCTCGTCTCAAGTTCCACTCAAATGGCTCAACTTACTGCTGAAAAATCCAGAATTTCACTGTGACATATTCAGAATGGGATGTGTTTGGTGGTCACAGATAAGCAGTTACTTCTTCATGCAATTTGCTATAGTGGGCAAAGTCCTTCAGTGATCTTAACAGTGTTTGAGGCAATTATGACCTTCAAGTCTCTTACAGCTGCTTCCTGACCACTAAGTAGAGCAAACCCTGGGATATGGGTTTTGAGCATCAGCTGTGCTTGGGAGCCTGTGAAATTGGGTATAGAGCAAGTACAAATGTCACAGTGCTTCTAGAGCCAACATGGGTCCAGAGGCACTGTGTGCCTGCACTGCCCTGAGCAGGAGCTCTGGTGTTAATAATAAGGCCTATGGACTCATGCCTGCAACTACCCAACACCACACCCCTGGACCTGAAATGATGAGAAAAAGGATGGCAAGAAAGCTGCATGGTGTCACACAGTCACCAAGAAGCTGCAGGAATTCATTAGCTCTCATCCAGGTCTGACTGGGCTTATTAACTGCAGCTCAGCACCGTATTTCTTCAGTTCCTGGTGTGCAGCCTGTAGGTACAAGAAATCCTCTGTGCAATCTGAAAGTTCAATAGTTATTTTAATAAGAGAAAATTCTTATTTTTGCAAGATCCTGAGATATTTCAGACTTAAAATCACGCTATGTAGTATGAGGCTTTCCCAAATTAGTTCCAGCTGAGCTGGTATGTCTTCACAGCATAACCTTTTTGCTAATCCCTACAGCAGTACCTCTGCCCCAGCAATGTTCACCTGGCCTCTTAAGTTGTGAAGTTTGTAAGACTCTGCATGATGCCCTATTTCCCCAAGCGCTTGGTTGGTGCATAAACAAAAAATGTGAAGATACCATAACCACTAATGAAATTGTGAGAGGTTCACTATGCTGAAGAGGCCTAAGGTCCAAATGCATGTGTACAGGCATTTTAACTATAGATGTGGCAACAGGTTCACTGTGAAAAATAGAAGCACCAAAAAGCAGACGCGACAATCAAATCCTCAGTGGCAATCTGTTGGTAACAAGACATTGGAAGCACATCAGGTCCACCAAAGATTTAGAAAAACAAAATAGGAAGCACCATTCTCAGTGGGTCTCTTTGGAGTACTGTTAAGCAGTAAAGCAGAATCATTTGGAGAATGAAATTGAGATTTAGAAAAGAATTGTGAAAAGTGCTTATACTGGAAATATGAGCCACAAAAGTGGCTAGAGCAAAACAGAGAAGAATTTTAGATTATAAAAGAAAAGTTTCAAGACAGTATTAAATACAGATGTTTGGATATACCTCTCAACTACAAAGTAATTTACAATAACAAGACTGAACTTGAGCAGGCTGAAAAATGTCATGTGACAGTTTTACTGAAGGAATTGTTTCTGCACAGTAGAATACAATAAAACTGATTCTGCCAGGCCCCATTCAATGCTGTTATATGCCCTCAAGGCACCATTTATACTCCAATAAAGGGAATTTGTGCATTGAAGATTATTATATCCTTAAATCACAATTCCCTGCATTTTGTCTTTGCAAAACTACAAAATGACTAATTCAAGACTCCTCTACAGAAAGTTTACCAGTCAGTATTTTTCCCCCTCATCCCAAAGACGTGTTTCTAGGTTGGGATTGTTTGGTTTTTTTTTTAGGATCTCTGTGAAGGAAAGGTCTTTGAGGTAAATGAAAGATCTTTTATCAAAACAAAAGAGGAGTCTTTAGCTAGTTACTCTTTAGCTTTATTGTAAATGTAGTGGCCCATTCCAGATCAGTCAACTTCTTCATCAACTTAGAAAGAAATTCCCAGTAGGGCAAATCCCAGATTCTGCCAAAACACCATTTGTTTGTTTATTTTTTCTTATTTTGACTTGCCAAGGGTTTGTGTTTGACTTGTTGCCATGAATAAAACTATTCCTCTTTCAACAATGGGCTCTCTGGGAGTGGTGTGGGAAAGCTAATCCCATTACATAGCTCAGAAGTTCCCACTCAGTGGTGACCCAGGACAGGCAGCTTATCAGGCACTTAGCAGAGCTGTCAGCTGGTCAGCTCAAGTGGGATATTCTTCTTTGTGAAGTGAAGCAGGCCAGCAGGAGCAGTAGCAGGGGTTTATTTGTTTGTTTTAAGTAAATAGAACAACAGGAAACTTCTACATCCTTGACCTGAAAGTCAAAGTCGTGTTCTTTAAATAAAAGACATTAGTGGTAGAGCATAGTACGGTGTCATTAACACACTGGTCAGATGTGTTAATTAATTTATAATCCACAGATGAGAAGGGTCTCCCCAAGATGCTGTGTCTTGTGACATTTCCTGTGACTCTTTCTCTTTCTGACAGTTCAGACTATCCAAGTCTTTTCCTAGGTGTTTCTTAACAGAATAGTTTCCCTTCAAGAGAAGTTGTTTTCAGATTCAATGATGCCTTCATATTTTTGTTCCCAGTGATGGGCATCTTGTGATACTTCTTGCCACATGGCCAAGCTTTCCCGATGATATTGAAGGGAAGACAAATATGTAGAGAAAGAGTTCTCTTTTTTTTTTGCTAAGGTGGAAACAGTGGCAGCTCTGCCTGAGGAAGGGACCTTGCTTGAGAATTTGCTGGGGAGGGGCAAGATTATCCGTAGAAACATCAAAAAATGCATGGAAAAACATGTAAGAGTACCTTGGTTTTGGTGAGAGCAAGATTAATACAGAAGAGGAAAATGTGATTTTTTTTTAGTGTAACTGTGCCTTTGACTTATGAAGCCATCTCTGCATGAAGGGGAGGCTGCAACTGGCTTTTAAGCACTACTGCTTTTCAGAAGCCCAAGCACCAGAGACTGAAATAGAAGAGTGCCAGATTGAGCCTAACTCAAGTGTTATTAGTGTTGGTGTCTTAACTGATTGTCCTAATTGTTCAATTAAAGCAAGATATTATCTGATGGTGGCTAGAAAATACCACACTGTATCAGAACTCAGAAAAATTTGGATTCTGGTCATAGTGCAGCTTGTGGAAATCTTTTTTTGTGTGCAGTTCTTGCCATTATTTCCCTGATGTTCTCAGTATTTCTCTTTTACCTCAATGTAAGTATAGTGCTCGTATTCAGGAGACATAAACCAAACTGTGCTCATGAGAGTTGTGAATAGCCTAGTGATGACAGCCTAACCAGAAAGTATAGTGGTTAAAAGTGTCTTTAGAGAATGGCCTTCTTAAATTCTTCTTTAAGAGTCAATGTATTACTTATTTTTCAAAATCTCCTTTATTTTAAGCAATTGTAAGAATTCAGAGCAGCTTCCATTTCCCAATATACTTCTCAAGATGAGCCAATCTTGCAAGCTACGAGGTGTTATCAGTTCCCAGTGCCAGTGAAGACACTGAGGGAGCTCAGTGATTCCACAGACCAAGAACTCTACAAGGAATTGTCCTTCAGCTATAGTTTGACATTTGTTTGATTTTTCATAGATTTTTAACCACTGGCATGGCATTCTGTGATTCTGAGATTCTGTGGGGTTTTTTTCTGGTTTTTTGTTTGTTTGTTTGTTTTATTTTGTGGTGGGTTTTTTTTTTTTGTTGCTGTTGTTGTGTACTCAATATTTAGACCACGTAGCATAAAAGGCTAACAAAATGAAGCTGTCTTAAGAGCACTGGGGTGTACCACCTAATACTTGCTAAAGGAAATAAGGATGCTGAACTAGATAAATATGATCTGTGTTTTAGTTTTGCAATTTTTTTTTAAATTGCCTGTTACTTCGTTGCCCAAGGTCAGTCTTGTCAGACAAGTGGACCAACAGTTCTCTAGAGTAACATAAAACCATTAAGTTGCTCTTTGATCTTGCACCTTCTTTAGAACCTTTTAATCAATTAACCATGAAGCTACTCAGCTTGTCTTATTTCCTGCACATAAAACTACTCTGGTCGAGCTGAAGCATCACTACATTATAGATCAAAGATTGAAGGAAATTTCACATCCAACCAGGGTAATTATGTGGAATTTTTCTGAATCCATTATATACATTTTCGTGCC
The DNA here is from genome assembly GCA_013398115.1 of Falcunculus frontatus. Lineage (NCBI taxonomy): Eukaryota > Metazoa > Chordata > Aves > Passeriformes > Falcunculus > Falcunculus frontatus. The sequence goes on from VZRV01003183.1 coordinate 1,507,078, forward strand.
TCAAATGGATGAAAAACAGCATTTTGATCTAGAATGAATTAAAGGATTCCTGTGTATTTTAAAGATTGCTTAAATGGGTTTGTGCATGATTGACCTTATACAAGGTGTGGATAGATTTCATGGCAACGTTGCTGAGCCTCAACTGTCCGTCTGTCCTTTGAAAGTGACCACTACTGATAATAATAGGAAACATGACCTGTAACATAAGCACTGTTCTCTTGCTTAGGATACCTTTAAATAAAAAAGGTATCTTAAATGTTGAAAGTATTGTGGTGTGATACAGATTGAAATCCTCTTAGATCAGGGTAAAATTCTGATAATGGAAAGAGTTGTGGTTTTACGCTTCTATAGGGCCACACTTCTGTGTTCTAATTTGTATGCATAAAATGCTTTTTAATCAAGAATCAGAGATACTTTCAGTATTATGTTTTTAAAGATCTATGACCATTTATACTTTTATTTTCTAGTTATATGGGAATGAAGGTGTGTCAAAACATATATTCCATTCCTTCTGGCCAAATACTGGAATACACAAACAACTTCAATCAGCTCTTTGTTTGAGATTCTCCCTTAAGTGGCACAGAGTGTTACCCACACCGGTCCAAAGGAGCAAAGCATCTGCTCATTCAGATTTTGCTTAAGGCATATTTTGCACAGCTGTTTCTTGTGGGACTAGTTTGTTCCCCTTCTGCTTGCTGATGCTGGAAGCAAAGATGGCCTGGCCCAGATGAGAGTGTCACCTGGTGCAGGTGCAGTGGTAACAGGTAGAAATACCAAGAGCCAGCAAAATATCTGAAGAAAACTACGGCCCAGTAAAGAAGCATTTTGAAAGAATCCATGTTATGAAATAAAGGTGCAGGATATTCTTCACAGATGCCACCTTATTCCCTGAAGACATATCTTGAATTTAGACTCATTAGACTTAGAAGGAGATAGGAACCCTTAGAATTTCTATAACTCCCATTCTTTTCACTTCTAAGATTAAGCCACACTCTCTTTGCAAATCTGTATTGATTTTTCTGAATGTCACACTTCCTTTAGCTAAACAGCTCCCTGCTGATATTTGTCATCTTCCTTTTAAGCTGAATTAAAAGTGAATGAACAAGTTTGTGGATAGCGTGGATAAAGTGCTCTTTGATAGATGTACTTCTTGTCTTCTGAACAAAGATGAGTACATTCAGCTCTAGGTACTAAGGAGGAAATATTTTCCTCCACCTCCTTCTGTATAAATTCCTCATTTAAGTCTAAATGGAAATTTCCCAGAAAAGGGAAGGATATTTGTGAAGCTTACTTTTATATTTACCACTGTAGTATCTTTTTCGTGCTGGATTCAGGATTCTGTGGGGTGCTTTCCTTCTGGGATTTGAAAAGACAGAAAAATCCAAAAGGAGTCAGTAGGAGGTTACGCTTGATTTTGAGCATAAAGCAGGCCAAACTTTAAGTTCTTTGTTTGTTTTCTTTCTACCTCCAGCTATAAATCACCCCAGATTCATCAAACTGTTTGCAAAGCTAATCCAAGCTGGACCAAGTTACCGACTGGACCAAGATGTAGGTTTATAGTAATGTCTGAAAACAGGAAAGACTTTACATCAGAAAGGAAAAACTATCTGGTTTCATTACATGTGGCTTCAAGTTTCATTACAAAAGGTTTTACATGGCTTTGATGGTCTAATTTGGCTAAAAACTGAAAAAAAAGAGAAGTGATCTCCATGTGCACACAGCTATTTCAGTGCATGCATGTGACTAAATTAGATATGCTGTACCCCAATGAACTACAGTGTGGTCCACACAGACATGCTGCATTTAAATGCATAGAGTACAAAGTCAAGATAGATTAGGTCAAACCTCCTTGCTGCCAGCTACCTTGAATTCTTAATCATACCTGCTGTTGTTCAGAGCTGCTCAGGGGAACCAAAAAGCCTGAATAAGTTCATATCCTGAAAAACAAACAAAAAAAAGTATTCACTTTCTACCCTTTTATATATGTGTGTATATATATATATACACACACTAAAGATTTTACAAGAAGAATCTGTTTTCCATAATGCTTTCTTATGGAGCCACAATTAAGTGAGTCTTTAAGAGAGAGTATTCAAGAAATGACTTCAAGAAATGACTTCACTAGAAGCAGCTTTACTACAATAGTACTCACTTAATTTTATTTTTTTGGTTAAAGACCTCCTGTCTTTCATTTTTGATTGCTGTTGCTGAAGAGGAATTGCCAATTCACTTTGTTCCCCTGGAGTCTGGAGAGCAGCACTGAAGAGCAACCTCCTTTCCCACAGATCCTCAGCACCCTTTAAATGGGGAAGCAGGGCAGAGCTGAGTGAGAGGGGCACAAAGGTTCTCCCAAAGTTACAAAAGTGATGGCTCCTTTAGCCAATAGGCTGCAGGACAAACCACAGTTCCAAACCCAGGTTTGGTGCACTAAAAACTCCTTTTTTTTTAGCAGATAGGAGTTGCAGTGGCTCCAGGCCAGCTAAGTTGGGTTTACAGCTGCTTTGCATCACTGAAACAGCATGAAGCAGCTTGAGCCTACAGTGAATCTGGCCCTAGATGTCTTAAATCTTTAATAATTTCTTCTATCTCATCTAATACTGTTGTTTTTCTGCATTTTACAAGTCTGTTAATTACCATATGAAATTCAAATGAACTGTGATCACTTTTGCTAAAAGAACTCATTCCCAAACAGTCCTTTCATGTCAGCATGAAGTAGGATGACTTGTGTAGATGGTCGCTATTTTCTGGGCTGTAAGTGTCCTTTCTACAAAAGTTTGAAAATACATGTTTGTTTTTGTTACCCACAAGCAATTGCAGCAGTTAACTCCCTTGTGAATTCATTGCCTAACATTTGATATAGCCAGAGCTGGTTCCTTTTTAGCATCCTTATTTCCCAAGCATGCATGCCTTACCTATTTGATGGCTTATTCTTTGTTCTCTTAGTAAAAAACCCAAACAAAACAGACAAACTGGGGCATATTTTCTGTTTGTAGTGTTTGCATGTGATTGCTGAGCAGATTTTCAGTTAGTGCTGAGTCTCTTTACCCCTCCTTTCAATGAACCTGGTTACACTTGCTTTTCAGAAGGAAAATGAACAGGTGCTATTCTCCATGTTACACACAGACTGGGAATTTTATTACTTAAATGTTTTGACAGCCACAGTTCCCACTGATTGGTACTAGCATTTTTCTGCGCCAGTTTAATAAATAATAATTGATTTTTAAATGCTCAAATGTCAATCAGCTGGAGAGTGTTCTTTCCATCACCAGCATGGTGGTTTGCCCTGACTAGACACCTTGAGTTATCTTAGGGAAGGCACATGCAGGAAGGTGATTGCTGCGGCTTTCTGCAAATGGGAAGGAAGAAGTGTCATCTGGGAAGGCTGTGGGAACAGCAGGCACAGTCAGGCCTGGAGTCGGGTGGGTGGGAAAGGGGGGAAGCGAGCAGTGTCTCGAGTGCCTGGAGCAGGAGAGAAGGCGGGAATGCCAATGGCTGGTCTGTGGTTTGCATTCATGGATGATGAGCACTGTTTTGATCACTTGGGACTTAAACCTTTTGCTTCTCACATTTATGCTGCTTTTCAAAGTTTCTCGCTATGGTTTTTTTGTTTGCCCCTTTTTTTGTTTTGTTTTGGGTTTCTTTTTTGTAATTATTATTTTTTAAATTTTATTTTATTTAGAGTAATAGTGAATCTTTTTCTGCAGAGGAGTATGTGCTGTGCCACATGATCTTGCTGTGGATATTCTTTGTAGATCTAAGTGTCTTCTGTGGTCAGTTTTATTTGCTGTTGACATTGTCTCATGTTCTTACCTTTCCTCTACAAAATACACATAAAACTATACAAAAATGGGTGAACCGTTAGAGAAGGAGATCCAGTGAAAAACAAAACAAAACAAAAAAAAACACAAAAGAAAGAGGAGAGAGAACAGACAAACCTCAGACTCTTTAAACTTGGTATTTCAAAACAGCAAGCAACTTCTAAGGCACAGGTCAGAAGGTACTCCCCTTATTGCTATTACCACAGCAGAAACACATAAATGTGATTAAATAGATAAAGTTAATCAGAAGCAAAAGAAAAAAAACCAACAAATTTGCAGTAAAACCAGCTCAAGTTAACCTAGTCTCAGAGGACTTTGAAAGAAAACATACTTCTAAAGATGTTCTGTGAGAGATTTTAGGCACAGCTGCAGGAAAAAAAAGGTATCCTTTTCCTTTCTCTGGAAGCACTAAATTTGTTCTGGAAATTAAACAAAGTCGACAAAGTTTCACAGAAACAACAGATTGAAGCCTAGAATGTGAAAAACTATGAGAAAGAAGAAAAATGTCCTGAAGAAAGGCTACTGGATAATTTTAAGGAACTTTAATGTCAGAATAAGCAACCCAGGCACATTAATCCTATCTTTACTTGTCTCTAGTGATATGGAAAGTATCCTAAAAGGAAATTTAAAAAAAGTAAAAGTAGTAGCAGACAAAACCAGATAACAATTCCCTTGGTCTAAGTCTACAAATCCATAAAATAAGTAAGTTTATATCACTCTATAGCTGTCAGACTGTTTCACAGAAGCTAGTTTAACATTTTCTGAATTATAAAGGCTATGAAAATGTTTTATCTCTGTAGCTGCATGTATAACCTTCTTTAAGGCAGGTCTTCTGATCCCTCTACAAATGTTAATGAATACCTAAAACAGGAAAAAAAACCCCAAGTCTTAATTTCCTGTATGTAGTATAGGGCAATGATTGAGAGTACTGAGGCTTGATGTGTAGAACTGGAGGAGTTTACTTCTAATCTGGAATGAAAGAAAAGGATGGAGTAGTAAAGACCAGAAAACACTACTAAGATCAGCATTCTGAAATAAAGTTGTGGATCTGGGAGGCAGTTTTAAAGCCTGTTCCCATGGCTGAGCAAAATTCTTGCAGCACGGGTGTCACGCTGTAGAGCTGGAGCATATTTGCTGGGACTGTGGATAGCCGGAAGTCTTGCTGTTCAGTGAGATGACTGTTTTTTCTCAGCTTGACAAATGACATGCAGCTCTGACAGAGTACTTCTCCTTTGCTGGCCATCACCCCTACGGACACTGGCCAGAACAGCAGCAGCAGGAACATACCCTCCAAATCTGATTTAATCACATGGAGCCCAGGAGACTAGTGAATAGAGCTGTTAACTCTCTGCTTGGTTTGCTTTTCCCATCTGTGTTTTATTAAACTGAGAGCAAGATTTATTCACTTTTTTTAACATCAGGATCTGTTGGTGTCCAAGATGATGGTTGATGTTAAGGTAAACAGACACAGTTTAACCTGGCTGAGGGCCAAAGAGGCCTAGACAATTATTTACAGAAGGACACAAAATCCCTCTACTCTAAAATATTTTAGAATGGCTGAGCATGACTTCCCACTCTCCCAGGAACACAACACATAAAGAACACAGTGAAAGAGCAGGCTCTCCAGGCATGCAGGCAAACACTTCAGTTTTACTGTACTCCTGACAGCCCCTATATAGTCACAGCTACCAATGATTTTCTGATTTCCACTCCAGGAATCTTAAATAGATTGGCGGTACCAGCTCTGTCTATAGATACTTCTAAAAGCCAAGAATCCTGAATGGCTCAGCTGGTGAACTGCACTTCATGGGAACTGAAATTATGTGCCAGGCTCTCCACTGTAAGGTGGGATAACTGAAGCACAGACACTTGCATGCCTAATGAGCTACTGCAGGAATAACATTTGCTTCGAAAGGAGAAGAAAGGAATCAAAAGATGAGACTTTGAATTGCTTTGAAAAGATCCACTTTTCCTCAAATAATAGGGTTAACTCAAGACAGAAATATCGAGTGCGTTTGTCAGAACTGTAAAGGGGTTTTTAAAAACATGTAAGTTTTAAGCAGCAGCAGATAAAGCTCCCAAAATAAGAGCTTCAATACAAACAGCCCCCAAGACTCTTGACAGTTTTCCAAAACTTCTGGGCATTTTCTCCTTAACAGCAAGCTCCTTTCCATAATGTACCACTCTCTCTCTCATCTCTTAGTCATCACCTTAGTCACGTTTTAGTCATCCTCTCATCAAAACTAATATGGTGACAATCCACTTGCTCTAGTGCCTTGCTACCATCCCTGCAAGTACGCTGTGGATTATCAGGTCTGCCAGACTTGTCATTTCCAAAACCTCTGCATGCTCCTCTTTCCGAGCAAATGCCTTCATAACATCATATGAGTGTTATATTGGTTGTGGCACGTCCACAGAGCATCTTCATATTACAATGGTTCTTGCAATACTAAGGCTCATGGTATCCCCATATGGCAATAAAAAGCATTCTCAAGACAAAATTGTTACTACAATAGATCTTATAAAATGAACTGTATCTCTCAAAGCTTGTTCACAGACTACCAGTGCTTTGCTTAGAAGAGTGTTTTTATCCATCTGCCCCAAAAGCGTTAATACAGACTTCAGAATCTGATAGCTGCTGTTCTGAACTGACTTTCAATGTTAACAAAAGAACAATGACTTTAGTTAGCTTTATTCAAGAATGGTCTTTTTTCATGCTCTTTCACAGTTTTATCATCTGTGAGATGACAGTAAGAGCTGTGCATGAACCAGTACAAATTAAGCAGTATTCATGTGTTTTCTCTTCTCTTTTTTACAGCTTTTAAGAATACTGGCAAAAAAGATGGAATCTCAAAGTTTTATTTTTCTTAGTTTCTAATGAAAAAAGAATTCATGTTGTATGTAGTGCTACACTTGGCCACTCTACTGAGTCATATCCTTCATATTCAATGCATTTTATGGATTTTATTCAATACATTAAAAGCAGACTGTACGAGAGTGATTCCTAGAGAAGGTAGCAGACACAAGGAGAAAAGCCTAATCCCTAAGGTCTATGTTAAAAGCCACATGACTTATGCTTTTGAATGAAAACCTGTGCCTGGAGCGTTCTGCAGTGAACTAAATTCTCCACTGTGATAGTGATACCTGAAGTGGCAGTATCCTCAGATCCCCATTTCATTTTTAAGGAATACAGGTACAAGGCAGCCTATTATGGCAGTATTACAAGAAACTTGATTTAGGTATTAGAAAGGTGTTAGGGTGACCCAACCCATCAAGAAAGTTCTCTCTTGTCATGCACAGTGGCACTTTGTGATGACTGAGGATGCTTGAGGTGGTAAGGAATGGGGCTGAGGGGAGCTGAATCATCACTTGATGTTGGTGCCTTGTCTTTCTTCAGAGGGGCAGGTGACAAAGCTGGGTTTGGTTCTGGGGTGTTGGGTGGGTTTCTTTAATTTTTTTTTTCTCTTTTAATTATAACGGAATTTTCTGGTTCTGCTTGGAGACCACAAAAAATTCCTCTCTTGTTGACCTCAACATCACCAGTAGCTGCCAGTATTGCTTGAACAGCATTGCAAAGTTCCTCTTTCTCTGTCAATATGAGGACAGAAAGCAATCCAGCTCCAGATACTTGGTACAGGGACTTTGAGCTCCAAGTGATCTTTCCATATCCAAGAATACTGTTTAAGGACTGTTAGGCAAAAATGGCTTCTTTCTCCTCATAGCTACCCCTATTTACAGCAGATTTTTCAGCAGTCATAGAAGCTGCAAAGAAGGCCTCATACCAAAGGCTGTTTCATTGGATATTTAGCCAAATTCTAAAGTAGACTAAGTAAAATAAACACAGAATTATTTGTAAAAAATACATTACAGAAGATAAACCTGGTTGAGTATCATCCCATCCAATTGCTTAAATTTAAAATACTTAGTCGAAGATTAGCGAAAATTAATCCCTCTAAAGAATCAAATTACTTGCTATAACAACTATCAAATTGCCATTTTTATAACCATTAAAGTATTAGAATAGACTCAATTTGCCTTTTCCTGCAGTGTACTTTATAAGTCTTTTCTTAGTTTTGGTATAAGTTCATCTGAGTTCATAATGCACAGACATTTTCAGATGCCACTGCCTCTAGGTGTAATAATCCCAAGTAAATTCCTTCTTCAGATTTTCAGCAATGAATATGCTAGATCTAGGGTAGGGTTTTATACTGTTTTTTACCAAATATTCTTTGCAACAGATGTTTAATTAAGGGCTGCTAGACCATTTAAACTTCTCAGAAGAATACAAATAAAAGCTGTTAATGAAGTAAATATCTGTTTAATTTACAAACATCAGTAGCATTACTGATATCAGTCCAAATATGACAAAGCACACTGCATTACACATGTACATCTAACTTTTTTGTAAAAAAAATAATAAAATAAAATTGAAAAAACATCTGCATTTTTACAGGGTACCCTGGGTTTTACTGAAAGAAGAACACAACCCACTATTGATTACCAATTCTACATTATAATTTAGCAGCAACATGTTAACATGGGGAACATTAGGGCAGGAAAGTAGTTTTATTATTTGGGGAAGATCACAGTTTTTGATAGCACAGCCTTTTTCTCTTTTTTATAAAAAAGGTAAAGGGCTCCATGGGAATATTAATTTATAAAGATCTATCTTCTAATGTCATTTTCTACACGCCATCTTATTTTTTGTAAGTACTGTATATAGGGAAAATTAACTTCTCTACAGTTGCCATCTAGTGTAAAGACGTTTTCTGTCATATATTACAGGTTCTTGGAAGGTGTCCTGAATATCTGCTATATGAGAAACTCCAAATTGTCACCACTATTCAGTGACACCAAGTGGTCAGATTCTAAGGAAAAGTAAAAGGGAATGGAAAGGGAAAAGAAAGACTGAAAACATTTACCCCAAGACGACATCCTACGTTAGTTCTATTGCAAAAAAATCCTGATTTTTAAGTCCTTTAAAAAAAATTACAAAAATACTGGGACAAATATAAATTAATATATATTAAAGCATTGAAAAACAGTAAAAGGGATGGCCTAAAAGGGTTAAGTACAATGTACTTTGATACAATAAATATTTCTCAATGAAACCCAATACTGTATAGAGTTGTTTAGAACTCATAGAAACAGAAATCCATATTATTACTAATTTATCCATCAATAATCTATTTTATCATCCCTGGAACATTTATATTACAAAAAAATTAATACTGTAAAAGGGAAGATAAACACTTTTTTATGCTTCTTTTGCTAACATGCTGACATAAAAGTACACATCATCAGGAGATTTCAGTATTAAAGTATATTCTTGTATCTCCTATTTCCCATTCATTAAATGAGACCCCATCTTCTCAAGATGCTTAATAATTCCAAAATACAAAATGTGTTTCAAACAATGATTATTTCTGTATAATCTGATTCTTTTTGCTCATAAAGCTTCCTCATCCATAGGTAAGTGATTGGTATGGTCTGTCAAGACAACGAAATAGACTGATATGAAAGTGAAAAAACAAGCCTCCTGTTCTGGTCAGTATTTCACCTCTGAGCTGTTAAGTTGAAAGTCACATGTGTATAGTGTCAGTGTATCTTCAGCATGTTATAAAGAAGAATCCATGTTAAAAGCAGTTAAAGTTTCCCATCTCTGCTGCAATGTTACCAGGTCTTTTTTTTTTCTTCAAAGCTCCTCTTGGGTATGAGAAGTCTCAGTTCAAGCACTTGAATCTTTTTTTCAATGAAGAAAAAGTCTTTATTCTCATAATAAAAATAAGTCTGTTCTGTATTTTACAATATATTTCAAATATTTCCACTATGAAGCATTAATTAGTCCGACACGGTCAATAAGTATACAACATTTTCAAAAGACAAGTGTGACAGGGACACTTAGGAGGGACAACTTGTACAGCCACACTTCACCACTTTTTCAACCTCGTCCACAAATGACGACCCGTCAGTGCACTCAAAGGAGTATTTCCGTCTCTTGCTCCGTAGTGGCCCACAGCACTGCCCGGCTGAGCACCCGCCTTTACATTCTAGTCTCGATACCTTCTTGGTCGTCTGGCACGCAGCATACCCTTGCTGCTTTTGGTAGTAATCTCGGACTCGTTCCCCTCGACAAGAGATTTCTGCAGAAAACAACATTTAAAATAAGAGATAGAATTTTGAGACATGGGTCAAAGAATGTGCAACACAGGAAGATGCTGTGTTACTATTTGCAGTTGGGACTGATATTTTAAAAGTTTGACTGAGACTGTATATTGGAAACTAGTGGTTCTACCAAAAGTAATTTGATTAATGCTGGGTTTCATTCCCTATACCTCCTATTTTTGGTAAAGCTTGTATTATGTATATGTAAACCATAAATACGAAGCTATTACAATGACAAGAAAATTGGAAGCTTAAATCTTTTCCTTTTTTATAAAAATACACATCTTCTGTTCCTACACTGCTTGCAGCTGGTTCTGTTTACCATAGGGAAATGTATCAGAGAGCATGCAATTTAATTTATTAGACCTGGAGTTTAATATTATTCAAACTCTTATTTAATATAAGTTACATTCCGCTAACTTCATAAATTACTGAGGTATAAAGCCAGCTTAAAATGAGACATCTGTTAAAAGTTCTACAACCATATTCTTCTATTCACATCTACGTACAATACAAAATAAATGCCATCTGGGGTAAGGGAAAGAGAGGGAGAGGGAGAGCTTTGATAGACAAAGGAAAAAGAAAAAGGTAGGGGGAAAAGTCATCCTGTTTTCATCCATCTCACCTGCATAATTCGCTGTGATAAATCAGTTGAAGCTGAGAGGTCAAAAGTAGAGTTTGTGATAAAACTAGGAGCAGAATCATTGGATTTGGCTTCTCAGTTGCAGAAGGTAGAGAAACAATAAATACAGAAAGATACAGCAGGTAAAAGGTAATAGTTAAATATAGTAAAAATGTGTTTCTGAATAAAAGCAAAAAAAAAAAAGAAATGTTTTCACAGCAAAACATTTGATGAAAAAATCCTCAAAATGTAAACAAATTCATGGGAAAGGCTTGATTTTTCTCTCATCAAGATAAATTCTTATGGTAGAAAAAAAAGCAACAAATGTATGTGTTGTGGAAAAAAAAATTGGTCATGTTTTTGGCTGTTCATGTGCTTGGCTGTTCAAGTTTTACTGAAAAAGCCTATTTTCTAAGACAACAACATTAATTATTTTTTTTACCTTTATCACAACTGTCCCCCGTGTATCCGCTGCCGCATTCGCAATATGGTTTCCCAAGTCCTGAAAGCCTACATTTGCCATGTTTACACCTGATGGATTGGCAGGGGTTAAACAGCATTTCCTCTTCATCACAGAGGACTCCCCCATGTCCCTGCAGGCATTTACAACTGTATGAAAATGCATTGATCGGCAAGCAGGTACCATGCACACATCTACAGGGGAAACAAGCCCAAGAGAATAAAAATAAATTATTCATCAAAGTTCAGGCTAAGCAACATTAACTACAAATACTTTGGACTGTACTCAGAAGAAATTGCTTTTGTTTCTAAGGGACTTTTTCAGTGAGATGCAGTGAAGTGGTTTATAATTGGTATGCAGGTTTACACAAAACAAGCTGCAGTACAGAGTTCTCTCTCACCAGAAAATAGCCACTGTAGATGTGTTATGGAAAAATTTTACAGGCCACAGTTATTAAAAACAACATTTCCTGTCTACCTAAATTTTCAGCATGCTTTTGAGAAGAACACAGCAAAATCAAGCCAAAGAAAAAAGAAACTCACCTGAAATTCTGGTTTGTGTATTATTTAAAAGCAACTCCATATTCTCACTCATGAAATATGGGGCTCCCAGCACAACGACAGGTCAGGTCCTTCCTAACAGAAACTATTCTGACTCAAGCAATGGTAGTTTTCAAGCTGAACATGTGCTTTCCCTTCAAATACATTAGTCTGCATTGCCAACTGCCACTAGCAGGGTCTTGCATGAGGCAGGTCTGGGCTTCAGTGCAAGGCAACAGCGGTCACCCAGAATTCATACCAAACCTCACACTAGAGGAGGCTGTGCATAATGAAGTCTCAGTCAAAGTGATTAAAGTAGCTAATCTCCCAGCTGAGCTTTGATAAACATTTGTGGCAGGCTCAAATCTTGTTGTTAGACAAAAAAGATTGTGAGTTAAGCTGCATCTGCTAAGTTCTGATGTACAGTGGTATGGGAACACGCAGATGGTCTTATTTCTCTTTGAGAAAGAGGTGGTGTTTCCCGAAAGGAGGATGCTTAATTACCTGTTCATAAGCGTAATCCTAGGGGATTTCATCTTCTGGAAACACCAATGAGTTGGAAGAAAATTATTTCCCTTTCCTAATTTGTTCGCACAGGGTCGATAACTTCCTTCCAAATATAATGTTCTCTTTAACTGTTGTTTCCATAGAAAAAATTTTCTATCTGCATACAGTTTCCTAGGGAGATAACAGTGAAAATTCCTCTGTGGGGAGGAATGCAATCCTGACACACAAGTCACCCTTCCTGATGTTTCTCTTCTCTAATGTTTTTCCTCTCTACAGCGTAAGATTCTTGAGCTGACAACCTTCTTAGTATGTTATGGCAGCCACCTAAATAAATGAAAAACTTTAGATAAAAAAGAAAATATAAAAATCCCATTTGATCTAAAATAAAATAATTTGTTTCAATTTGAAAATAGCAAAAATTCATCTAAAATTGCATGTCGTCATAAAAGAAGAATTCTGTTAAGAGCAACACCTCATTTCGAAATTTTTAAGACAACATAACCAGTTTGGGATTAGAACCTGAAAATATAATAGCTTAAGCACCTCCAACTTCTCTATTAGTCTGTGTTTTGAAGCAACTCAGTTCTCTATAAAAATTAAAGATTGTTCCTGTGGTTGAAGTCTGATATTCCAAGACTGTTGTTAAGCAATTCAAAATTGAAGGCTTAGACAGTATCACAGGGCAGATATCTTTTGTTTAGTTTTCATTATGTTCAGCATTTGATCTTTTCACCATTTATAAAACATCCACTTTTAGGACATTTGATCTACAAAGTTACTCAGGTGGCACTGACATCCTGTCATACCCCATACAGGCTTTAGATATCAAAGCAATCTGTGTCAAGATCTTTGGTAAAGTTTTGCTTTGACTTAGAAGATGATTAAATTTTAGCTAATGCCAACTCTCATACTTTTGTTTCCACCTGCTCTTTGAAGCTCTAAATTTCATCTTCAGACTGTACTGAAAGGAACATCAAGCTAAGTGCAAACTCTTGGGCAGAGTTTCATCTCATCTAATTTTAGATACCTGTGTCAGGCACTCAAGTTAGATGTATAATTGCCATACGCTCCAGACACAGTCATGGAGAGAAATGAGCTTATCCATGAGCTTATCCAGATGATGATTAGACAACTTGAGGTCTAATATATTCTTTTGAAATGTGCTTATTCCTTTACTGACTAGAGAACAAACTTTGGTCACTATATTTTGAATTCAAACACCTAGATGCAGGTAAAATAAATCTGTCCTAAGCCTTTTCATGAAGTGCAGGGATCTCTAAAAGGTCACCTACATTTTTGAAACAGAGATCACAGTGACAGTTCTGTTGCTCAGACAAAACAGAATGTCAAACTGTCTTAGATGGATAAAAAACAACTATTCAATAGACAATTTAGAGATGAATCAAGAAAAAAAGAATTAAAATCCCCAGGAACTAAAGAACAACAAAGCCCTCCTTCACTCCAAATAATTTTGGTTTGGCTTTCTGTCTTAAAAGCTCACAGCACTGTATACAGCTGAAACAAACCCAATACTTTCAAGAGCACACAAAATATTAATGCTGTGCTCACTTGCTTTTATCTTTGATACTGCCTACATCCTATACTGATAACTTTGTAATTTGCTGCAAGAAAGCACTCAGTTTGGGTGCTAATGTGCACAGTCATAAGAACCTATGAAGACTCCTATATTTCAAGGACAGTTTAAAGAAATTATTTGGCTTTTCTTATAGTAGAACTTGTGGTTACAGTTTGAGGTTATTTTTTAATCCTAAAGCATATAAGTATAAAGTCATATTTGTGTTTTTTAACCTGCTGTGACTACCTGTGTTTAAAGTTAAAAAGAGAAAGAGGACAGGGTAAGAAAAAGACCAATAAACAGTGAAATGCTATAATGACATCCTTCAAAACCTGACTGCTCTAGCTCTGGGAAGAGTTCAAAACTTAATGGTACTGAAAGAGTCTATAACTAATATAAAGAAAACCACACCGTAAATCATGTTAACTGCTGTATTAAGATTTAAAGGTTCAGAATCTCCACACACTATGTGAAAAGATAATTTAAACATCATTTTATATGGGAGTTGAAAATCATCTTATTAGAATCTCTTAGCAAACTTGGGTCACTGGTCCTTAAAAGTCAAAAATTAAATAGGTAAATGCTGCACTGAAAAAGCAGCAGCCAAAAGATCCAAGCAGGCTTACTTTACAAAAAAAAAGAGATATTTGCCAAGCTGTAATGAGGACAGTGGTAATGACAAACGGAACAACATCTTGTTGACGAAGCTCAATAAATACAGAAGAACTTTGAACTTCTGAAGTTTCTGATCTTCTTGTGCTGGGAGTCCATGAACCCAAATTGAATCTGTCTCTACAGTAAATTTAAAAGATGAATATGCATACATATCAATACTGTCATATACACAATTATGCCTAACTTCTTCTCTCTCCACAGATTTATATACATGAACCTCTCTATAGACATATATAAAATGCCCAAACTAAATTTTTCTGCTCAAATCAGTAAATAGAATTAACACAGTCACACTTAAACAGAAGTTCACCATAAAGATTGAAATCTATGTTCCTGCTAAAACCTGGGGTACTCTGAAAATATAAAATATTAGATATATCCATTGTATCTTTTTAAAAAAACAGTAGAGAATATTACTACTACTATTATTATTATTATTATTATTAATAATAATAATAATAATAATAATAATAGTATTACCTTCCTCAATACAACTGAAAATAAGCAAATAGGGGTTTTTTTCCATTTGCAACTTCTTCAAAATTATTTTTGTGCCAAGGGTCATACTCACAGTTGCATCAGTGCATCCCATTACAAAAGAAGCTCATTCAGAAGTATGTAAGAGAACCTCCCAGGCTTTAGGCAGAACTTCAGTGAGATGTGTGAATTTGTTCCCCTAAACTGGGGACTTTTCCTCATTAGGTATATATGGAAAGAATAGATACTATAATCTGGATGCTGTTTTCACTTTTACATGCCCAGGTTATGTTGCTTCTTGCAAGTGTGAACTTTTAAGAAAAAAATACACATAACAGGAGACTTATATGCATATTATACGACTGTTCTTTCTTGAGGAAGGACATACTTATTTCCAAGACATGGGTCGTTAGTTTGTTGATCACAGAGTGGTCCGGTCCATCCTCCTTCGCACTCACAGGAAAAGCCTGATTGGCTGGTGGCATGGCATGTTCCATGCACGCAAACTTTCTTATGACAAGTCTCACAACCTGGCAGAATTCCCACTTGCAGTGGCACATTTCTGAAGTCCTGGAGTTCACTGTTGATATACAGATTACGGATGCAGCCATGGAAGCTAGTGCCGTTCTGCCCTGGGGACTGGCGTAAAGCTGCTATGTTATTTTTCACAGGCATGCCTAGGAAATTAATAAAAGCAACTGATCAGTGTAATAATCTCACAATTTTCTATACCATTTTCTTTATTTTTAAAACACTTTTTAAGGACTTGCTTCTTCTTAATTAATTATTCTTAGCTATTCAGACTAGAACCACGAACAATAATCCAGGTTTTGGAAATTGTCCTGGTTATCAAGCATGTGTGTAAGCCAGCTCCAAATCTGTAAGTGCCTATGTCACACTTAAGAGATGTATATAAGACTTCATCATACAGGAAGCTTAGAACTGTAAAAAGGTCAGCTTTGCCTGGTTTTGACCTAGTGCATTTAAGTCCAGGATAGCACATAGTTTCTGAATCCCAGAAAAACAAAAGTTGTTGAAATTTAGCAGCTGATATGTCATTTTTTGTAAGCTAAGATACTCAAATCCAGAAGAATTTAGTAGGACGAGCTCATCAAAATGGAGCTGGCATACACATTTCAAATGTGAAGTTTTGCTATGGAAAATTTCTTGGAAAGGACAGGTTGAGGTTCTAAAACTAAAAATACTTTTTTAGCATGTCTCAAAAACAGATTAATAAAATAAAGCTGAAAGCCATTCATAGTTTGCCATTACATTCTAAAACAGTCAATAATAACAATAATTCAACATCAAACTACTTATGTGTATAAACTCTTAGATAATGCAAATGTCCACAAGGTTGGCCATTTTCAGAGTAATTCCTCTGTTACAGGTGTAATTAGAGTAGTAGGTGTATGTGATGCACTTATCCTGTTATGATCATTCAAGAATAATTCAGAAGGAACATTACTATTAAACTTTTTCTTGTAAACATGAAGTTTCTTCTAATCTTACCCCCTGCTTTTCTTCTTTCTTTTAACTTATTGCCAACATATCAGCCTATAGTAGATTGTCCTTAAGATACTACTTTCTAATAATGAATACACAAATGCCTAAACGAATCCCAAGACTCATGAGTAAAGGAAATCAAAGTGCACTGAGCATTAAAAAGGATCTGTTTACCTCAAAATAAATATTATTAGCTGCATAGGTTTATTTCTAGACAAAATCAACAATTTTCATTCTGGTACTTTGATAATGACAAGAAAGCAGCAATGTTCTGCATAGTTGCTTGTTAACCATGTAAACTGATACTTTTAATAATTTTCTATATTACTCTGAACAGTTAAGAGTCATGCAGAAATGCTGTGCATCCTAATGAAGTAGACCTGCCTTTCATTTAGAGGTTATTGTAATTTCATTTGTGCTAGGCTTCAGTGATTATAGAAATGAACAATACTGTATCTATTCTGTTGAAGAGCCTAACCTTCTTTGATCTTATCAGTTAAGTAAGTGGACTGGGTTTGTGTGGCCAGGCTTTGGGTAGTGGGGGGGCTACAGGGGTGGCTTCTCTGAGAAGCTGCCAGAAGTGTCCCCCATGTCCGAGAGAGCCAAAGCCAGCTGGCTCCAGGAGGGACCCGTTAAGTCTGCCAAGGCCAAGCCCAGCAGTGATGGTAGCAACAGCTATGTGATAAGATATCTAAAGAGGAAAAAACCCCAAAAGAGTAATTGCACAGATGTGACCAGAGAAGAGTGAGAATGTGTCAGAGGAACAGCTCTTCAGACACTGAGGTCAGAGAAGCAGGAGGGGGAGGAGGTGCTCCAGGCACTGGAGCTGAGATTGCCCTGAAGCCCGTGGTGCAGCCCATGGTGGAGCAGCTGTGCCCCTGCAGCCCATGGATGTTCACGGGGGAGAAGAGATCCACCTGCAGCCCATGGAGGAGCCTCAGGCCAGAGCAGGTGGATGCTCAAGAGAAGACTGTGATCCCATGGGAAGCCTGTGCTGGAGCAGGCTCCTGGCAGGATCTGTGGAACTGTGGAGAGAGGAGCCCACACCAGAGCAGGTTTTCTTGGGGCTTGTGACCCTGTGTGAGACCCATGCTGGAGCAGTTTGTGGAGAACTGTCTCCCGTGGGAGGGACCCCATACTGGGAGAGGAGAAGGACTCCTTTCCCTGAGGAGGAAGCAATGGCAGAAACAATGTGATGAACTGACCATAACCCATATTCCTCATCTACCTGCATCGCTTGCAGGATGGAGATAGAGAATTGGGGAAAAAAAGGTAAGCCTGGGGAGGAGGGAAGGGTGGGTGGAAGGTATCTTTAAGAAATGTTTTACCTCTCCTTATCCTACTCTGATTGGGACTGGCAATACCTTAAATTAATTTCTTCAAGGTAAGTGTGCTTTGACACATGAGTAATCAGTGAGGGATCTCTCCCCGTCCTCATCTCAACTCATGAGCTTTCATTATATTTTCTCTCCCCTGTCCAATTGAGGAGGGGGGTGATAGAGTGGCTTTGATGGGCACCTGGCACTCAGCCAGGGTCAAACTGTAAAAAAAGGCTTTACACTATTATATTAAAGGATTCAGACTGCAAACAATCATGAGTTTCCATTTCCTCACATCTACTTGCCATATTCTCAAACCACGGACAGGGCAGAGTCATCAAGGTCCCTTCACCCTGTTGTCTCCCTTGAAAGCCACACTCAGCTAACGTTCATGGAAAAGGCTTGAAGTATCTCAGCAGAATAGATGCACTGAACTTACTCTTTGTAAAAATAAAAGGTGTATAAAACTAAGCACACCAATGCAATGCTAAACTAGATGTTATACTTGAAAGTGTCAGGAAACTTAGATGTGATTTCTGGGAACCATATAAGCATGTCTGTACGACACCAGATAATAGGCAGTATATCATACATGATTCAGAAAAAACTTTTGGCTATATTCTCTAATAAGGAAGACGTTTGGAAACATAATGCAAACATATGCACAAGTTTTCAGCCTACACAATTTCACTTCTCCTAGCAAGTTACCAAATGTCAGAAGGCCAAAGTGTGTAAAAACTGCTTATATTCTTTAGCAATATTTTTAGATAATTTTTATATAAATATTCTTTACCAGTTAGGAAATAACTGCAATAGAAACAATACAGACGAATATTTCAGATCTATTTTTGGCAAGGTAAGAGAGTAGTTCCCACCCCCTTTTAAGCTTTTTGGACACTGAACCAGACTACAGGTAAATTACTGTTCAAGGAGGCAAATGGTAAGAACCTCTCTTAAATAACAGTCACACAGTAAAACTGTCAAAACAAGTATCTTATTCTAGAAGCTGCCAGAACAGAGCACAAATGAGAAGCAGCTGATATTCTACCTGTCTCAGAAATAGGGACATCCCTGAAAGAAGGTGCCACTCTCAACTAGTAAAATATGCTCTAATTTCTGAGAGAAGAATGTGAAGTATCAGTGATATCTGTGACTCCTTTGAAGAATTTTTGAGAAGAAACAGATTGTCCCTTAAGAACTCTTACAAAAGCCATGCACCTTCAATATGATTTACTGAAATTTGTTATAGAAAGACTGAAAAATATCAAGCACGTGTATTTCTGGGCACACAAAAGAGCCATACGCTTGGAAAAGGTAAAAAAACCCCGAAAGATATAAATTGATTAGCTCACTTTTGGTAGAAATATAGTTAAATTATCCCTTTCAAACGAAGCTAAATATTGTGACCCAAGAGTAACACTAAAAAAAAAAAAAAAAAAGAAGTAGGGGGAAGGCAGGAAGAGGTGGAATGAGAGGGAATGAGAGCACACACTGTACAAGGGCTTGCTGTCAAGTCTGAATTTCATCCTGCCAACTGAGGTGATGCTTATCAGAAATGCCATTTTAGCAGGAAAGTGGTAAGAGTAAGTGTAAGTTACATGATGATATAGGTGTCAAACTAAGACTTTGGCAAAGATTAAAATACTGCATAAAATCCTAGTGAGAATTTAAGTTCTTAACTGATGGAAATGTGTGATCAAATTCTCTAAAAAATCTAGATATAGTTAGATGAGAAAAAAATTATTGAATCTCAAAAAGATGGGTAGCATAAAGATACAAGAGTGAAAATTAACCATCTTGAGAATTTTAAAAATCATAAATACATCAATTAGATAAAGAAGAGGAAAGCTTAAGAGCAGAACATCAAGCTACTGAGGATTTTCCCTTTATTTTGTTTCAATGTGATTCTATGATTGGTTTTCATATTTTTTTGAATCAACATTTTCTATGACAGCAGAAATAATTGTCTGGAGCCTGAATGTGAAGAATTATAATAGAATAAATATGGGACCTCCCTAAAGAACATGCACCAGAACGCAAAAGCCTGCTGCTCTTAGGTATCAAACCACTAAAGGAAAAGATTATTTTTAAAAGTTATTCTTTTGATACTTGAAGATGACAATGTAGATTAGTATGATCCTCTTAACAGAGGCACAGATCTGCAGGGTGAAGAAGCAAGGAAGAGAACCATATGTCACAAATCAACATCGCCATGTTAAGAATGTGCCCAGAATAAACGTTTACAGTTGGCAGTCTGGCCTCATTTCATCAAAAGGTGCTTATAACAGACAGAAGGATTATTGTTCTGCACTAAGCTCAGCTTTCAAGTAGTACAACTGGCCTCAGCAGTCATTAAACAAACCAATGTTGACAATACATGTAAGCAAGCACACAGTGTCTTATCAGAGTCTAGGACCCCTTCTTCCAAATGTGGCACAGAACACTATGTAAACATCAGAAGTGATACACAGGAAAAAATGCAATGTGCTTCTACGGGGCAATCCTCGTTTGAAGGCATCAGTACCCACACAAATGTACTACTGATAGCATAATTTTTTGCAAGGAGGCAAGATGCTTAAGTCTAAAAAGTTATTCTCAGACAGAAAAGAATTAGGAAAAATTAAAAAGAAACTAAGTATTCTTTTTACAGAAAGATCAAAAGGAGACTCCTTACATGCCTCTTGTAAGAGTATAAGGTTAAACTAAGTAGATCATGAAAATTTGTAGAATTTAAGCAGTATTTAAAAAACATGCTGAATCTCTGATCACTGAGAACTGAGACTTGCTCCCAAGTAAGGAAGCACAAAGTGTTGGCTAAATTTTCTGACTTTTACCTAGATTGCACAGGCCCATCAGAAATCCAACAGGAACTGCTAGTTAATACAATGTGTTTGAACTCACAGTTCTACAGAGTAAATTGCATCAAACGATCGGAATTTTTCAAATACTTTAGCCGCACAAGTTAAACGAACAATTAAAAAACAATTATATTTTTTCTCAAAACAAACAAAAACCAAGCCCTGACACATACAATGAGGCAACTGTCCAGTCGGTTCCCTTCTTACCTAGTGTCCTAACTCCTATCAGCCCTAAGCAATAAGATCTCCAGATATATATTATACTTCGTGACTTTATACATTGCTTTCATTTCCTGCAGATACCAGTACAGGGAAATAGAAACGTAAACTGAGCAAAAAAGAATGCTAGCATTCTACACTTTCTAAATATGCATTACTAAATCTTCATGCAGTAAACAATGTTAAGCACACTGCTTCGGTATAATAAAAGGCTAAATAACAGTAGAAAATTACAAAATGTTACAGTCGTAAAAAATAAACATAATTGTAAAAAAGCAACAGGTGCAGTTTGAGGACATAATATTTCTTAAAATTGAAACTATTGACATTAACTGCTGAAGTTATCTTATATATCTTAAGGTGTTACATCAACGAATGAGTCTCTTACCATGTATTTCTTAAAGCATGTTACCAGAGTAAATTATCTATAATACCTCTAGTAAAAAGCAGTAAGATCCTCTTACCTCCTACATACAGTGGAGAATCAAAATTCAGAGTGGATTGCTTGGACAAATTGGTAATTATCTTGGGACTTCCTCCATCAATAGATAAAGATAGAATCTGATCCATAGCTAGCAGCTCCACAATGTGGAAATTGCCATCATTAATTGTTTCCACACTGCAAAATAAACATTAATATTAAACAGTTGATGGTCTGGTTAGAACAGTTTTTTACCTTCTTCCCCTTTAAGAGTCAATAGAGTTTCAGAACAGAACTTCTCTAAGAGTGCATTCTCCTGAATACTACATTTTAAGTAAAGACATGCACATATGCTTAAAAGCCAACACAATATAACATCCCTTCTTCTGCACTAATGATCACAGGGCTGGAATACCTTTTCTATGGAGACAGCCTGAGGAAGCTGGGGTTGTTTGTTAGCCTGAGAAGGCTCTGGGGAGACCTTATAGCAGCTTTTCAATATTTAAAAGGGCTTATAAAATAGATGGGGAGAGACTTTTTACCAGGGCCAGTAGTACCAGGACACAGGCTGTTTTAAACTGAGAGAGGGTAGATATAGATCAGATAGAATCTATGAAGTAAAAGAAGTGACATAAAGAAAAAGTTTTTTATTCTGAGAGCGGGTTAATATGAAACACTGGGACAGGTTGCCAGAGAATTTGTGGACCTGTTGTTGGAACTGCTCAGGATCAGGTTGGATGTGACTTTGTACAACTTAATCTAGTGGAAGTTATCCTTGCCCATAACAAAGAAGGTGGAACTAGGTGATTGTTAAAGATCCCTTCAAACTTAACCATTATGTTATTCTAATGTTACTTCAAGATTGCATGTGCATGCAAGTCTGTGTGTATCCTACATTTTGCAGAATACTGGCTTTACATATCTTGCTTGCAAGTATGAAGGCCTGAATCAACTGCAGTGATACATAAATCTACTATTTCATGGAATATGGAACCGTATCTAACTTTAGCCCTGCCAGAAAAATCTCGTCATTGGTCTAGACAGATCCACTGACACTTGCAATAAAGTTGTTATCTTTACTGAGCATATGTATTTAAGTGTGTTCAGCTTCTGGCTAGTACAGTGAATACAAATATTGTATTCTTTTTCTTTTGAATGAAAATGAAAATGCTTGTTTCAAGCATGGTGCTTACGCTGCATAAGGACAAGCCTACTCATGTTACTAGGCACAAGAAATGGCTGCTGGTGCTTCTCAGCCTCAATATCTAGGTAGCAAGTGCTTAAGTACAGGAACTACTCAGCGCTTGAACACAAGTGTAAGTACATCAGAGGAGGAAGAATATCATTACTCAATTCTGGGACTGAATATATCATTGTACTTGTGTAACTTGTAGTCCATTTTCCACTGGAGAAATAGAGCTGAATATATGCATGGAAGGTGTGAGCTGGTCCAGAGACCAGACATTAAAAGCATTCCCATATAAGCCTTTATTTGTTTCAGGGCACCATCAAATAAGTGAGCTTAAGACTTTGAAAAAAGTTATTTAAATGAACCAATTATATGAGAGCCTGAAATGGACAGTCACACAGTCAATTAGCTCTTCTCACTGAGAAAGCAGGATGGCTGAAAGGGATTAGATTCCTAAATCTCAAGGCAAAAATCAAGCAAATTACTTTAAAATATCCTTAGTGATGTTTTAATTAACCTAACTGCTTTTGTCCTGGAACAGATCAGCAGCACACATGGTTGTTCACAGCTGTGACACATTAAATAGCTTCTTAGCCATTTATTACCAACTCTGTGAACAGCCTCTGCTCACTGTGGATTAAAGATCCGCATGGTAGCATGCATGCTTTACATAAACCCAGCTCTATGTGAGAGTGCAAACACATGACAGAGCAGACACTGGCCCAATAAACACTTTATGGGAGCTGGCAGGAGGGGGACTGCCAGTTTCTGTGGGGGAAAAGGAAATGGTCAGGGCTCATCATTCCTAAAGAACAAGATTTATTCAAGGTATCAAGAGGTTTTTTTGCACTGATCAAGCAATATAAAAGACGCCATGATCAAGTTACTTAACACATTTGAATGAATCCAGGCAAAAAAAAAGTGCTTAAAAAGTCAAAGTGCATATGACTTCTTGAGTTCAGGAAGCAAGAAACCCTACTATAATGTTCTTGTTTCAAGGAAACTTATTTTACAACTTCTCAGCCTTTCACACAATAGTATTTAAAAGAATAAGAGCAACACAGAAAATGCATTTTCAGAGCAAGAGGTCATACGAGGGATATACAAACCATAATGTGTAAAGAGAATGTGTCTCTGATAAGAGTGATTATTAAAAGCCTCTGGTTTAAACTGTTTTACTGGTAAAAATTTACTGCACAAAGAGGAGCCCTCCTAGGTAAGGGTGCTATAAATTGAAGGGGAAATAAACTCAAGGCATATCTGCAATATTTCCTGCCAATGCACTTACATTACTTCTAGCCCATTTCCCATTGGAGATATAAGAGCTGAATGCATAGATCGTAATGAAAAGCTGTAAGAAAAACTGATTTAAGGCTTCTGGTGCTCTATATAAGAATAATGATCTGGGAAGAAATACTCCCATATTTCCAATAAATATATGATGAAAACTAGTTTACAGAATTAAAAGTGTTTTTTTTCCTTTTGTGTAAAAAACAGTTAACATTAAAAATGGATGCCCAGACACAACAAAACACAAGTGGATCAAATTTTTCCAAAAAACCATCTCCAATGAATGAATGTTTTTTATTGGTCTTGGCAGTGCCATCATCTCATCTTGTTTTTCAGATTGATGGATGAGTGCTTTTGGGATGATGGCTCTTTCTGCAGTCAGTTCCCGTGAACTGGGAGGGAGGAGGGAAGCAAAAGGGAGGGACTGAAGGAGGGACTGGAAACATTCCAGGAGACAGCTTTAATAGGTAACAAAGGTACAGAAAGACAACAGGCAATGAATGGATAAAAAGAAGGTAAAGACCTTAAAAAGGGCAGAAAATACCACAAAGATCCTAGGAGGGTAAAACAGTAAGAACTGTAAATGATGAAGAGATTAGAGCAAAATGTGTAAAAGATTCTGTGCTACAACACACTTCTTTCTAGAACCTGAAATAGAAATTGAACAGTTCGCAATTTTTAGAGCTATCACTAGATGCATGTATATACCTATATACAAATGTCGAAATGTATATATGGCTTCCAAAATAGAATCATGAAACCACGGAATCTTTTAGGTTGGAAAAGACCTCTAAGATCACCAAGTCCAACAACAAAACCAGCACTGCTAAGTCCACCAGTGTCCCTAAGTGCCACATCTATGCTTCTTTTAAATACCTCTGTGAATGGTGAGTAGACCACTTCCCTGGGCAGCCTGTTCCAATGCTCAACAACCCTTTACACGATGAAATTTTTCCTAATATCCAATCTAAGCCTCTCCTGGTGCAACTTGAGGCCTTTCCCTCTTGTCCTATTGCTTGCCACTTGTGAGAAGAGTCTGATCCTCGCCTGGCTACAACCTCCATTCAGACAGTCGTAGAAAGAGATAAGGTATGCCCTCAGCCCTTCCTCAACAGTAGAAGACTTCATTACAGTTGGACTATTACATGAAAGTTTTCAAATATCTCAGAAACTCACCATCACACTTATTTGAAATGAAATGAAGGTTAATAACAATAACAACAATAATAGAAACAAAAATAATAACACTAAAAGTGTGTATCTGCTTCACCAAACAGTGTCACTCTGTAACACGTCACTACATTTCCCATTCCTTTCTTCACTACACTTGCATGCTTCGTTTGTCACATAATTCAAAAGAGACTATCAACTACGTAGGGGAGATGCTTCTTATTACTTTGTAACAGTAACCTAACTGGGACTGTTTGTTAATTGGTCACTTTGTTATTAAGTCCTTCCATGTTTATGGGTTTCTTTTTTCCTGTGTGAGTACTATTTTTCAATTCTTCTCTAGAAAACTATAATGGACAAGTGTGAATTACCAGTATTTATTATATTTCAATAATGCTGGAGAAAGCATTAAATTTATGAGACCAAAATATATGTTTGGAATGGGAAGAAGTATTCTAGATAAATTAAACAAATGGGAGCCAAAATAACTTGGAACTACATATGACCCTCATTCCTATTGCTCCTTATTCTCAGACAGATGTACCTATTGAAATGAAAATCAACAAAAATAATTACAATCCTGAAAAAACAACATAAACTTCTCATTTAGCCCCAATCAAGATAGAAAAGAAAAATAATATTATTTTGAATTGTAGAAACTTGGAAAAGTGAAAATTTATACAATTGAAATACATATACTATTTTTACATGTTAAACCATTTCATGAAGTCATAAGTCATACATGAAATACATATTACATTAAAAAAAAAAAGGATTCTTAAGATGCGTGTTGGGTATGGTTTTTTTTGAAACAGCTTTATGTTTTATTTTAAAGACTTTTTTTTTCCCTGTGGAATGCTTTTAATAATCTACTAAAATGATAGTTCCCTTGGTGCTACTACCTAACAGAGTTTAACATTGTTTCACTGCTACATATACTTAAGCTTTTGATTTTGTATCGCCAAAGGAGTACAGTCATTTACAAAAATCATTTGTTTTAAGTGAGATGCCCCTAGTAGAATGCAGAACAGTGTCATTGTTACAAACACTATAAAGCAAATTTACACTATATATAATTTTACAACACAAAAGTTGTAAATAGAGCAAAAAGAAGATTCAAGGAAAACTGACTTAATACTTCCCCTTTACTTCTGAAAGTAGTTTTAGCACCAAAGAGGCAGTCAAGGCCAGGAAGTGATGCCTGTTGTCTTTCTGCTCACTCTTGCAATGACTATCTGTGAATTCTTGTGAAGTTATGTAATACCTCCGAAAAAATTCAGGTGGTAATTTTTCAGAGAACCAGAGAAATTTGATTTTAGAAAAACCCTCAAAAATTATGCTCCAGAAGCAGCTTTAGATTCTGTGCCTTAGTGACTTTGGAAGGAAAAGTAATTTCTTTTTCAAAGGTAATTCCATTTTTTCAGTTTTTAGCTTTCTCTTCACTTGCCAGGGAAAAATCCCACATTATATGACTACCTAACAGAGGAGAGAAGAGAAGCTTCTATTTAGTTTCTGCTTATACAAAACAGTTTTTCCTTTTACTCAGCACACTAGGAAATTATTTGGTAGTTACGACAAAGAAAAAACTCCACTGCCACACGTGAGCTTTACACAAATGTACAAATATTCTGCTGAAAGCTAACTCTTATCCTGTTTTAATGCATCAAGTAATACATTATTTGTCTGACATATTTGCATTAGAGTTATTTGCCAAGACAAATCACATCTTTTGGCAAGAGGTTTTAAGTGTCTGACATTACATGCATTTGCATATATTTCTTTTAACCATCTATTAAAAAATGTGACTTTGATATAAGGAATGAATATAGGTTTTGTTTCAGTTACAAATATGTTTCATCCAGGTTCACCTGTAAATAGCAGAGGCTGGATATGATCCTGTGTCATAGCTGACCCTCACTCTACCCCGGTACAGTTCCACTGCTATATGATCTTTATCGCCTTTGTACAGCAGGATCCCACTGTCTTCATCTGTGGCAATCTAGTTAAAAGATAGAAATATTTAGAAACATCTAAAATTAAGTATTTAATAAAAATGAGGTATTAAGTGAATCTCTGAATTTACTGCCATAGTCTGTTACTTCATTATAAAATTCTTTTTTGAAGGACAACCTGACAAAACTCTTTCTCTTCCTATCAATAAGCCCACCTACTCCAATATGAATATAGAGTTATTGCATTAACTCTTTTAGAGTTTTTAGCTCAAACTGTGAAAAGCTCTTTAAGTGAGCCAATGACAACTTTGGGTCGTTTTCCACATCATGAAAAGTCATTTACTCTCTTTTCCAGAAAATAGAATCTACAACACAAGCAAACTTACCTGTAGAGTGATATTGGTCTGGGGGCGTATCTTAGCTGAAGGGATTTGCAGATAGGATTCTTTGTTGACAAAGTTTATACTAATCAACTTTTCACACTTCTCACCCTGGTAGCCTGATAAACACTGACAAATTGGTTCACTTTCTTTTATGATACACTGGGCTCCATTTTGACATTCATAATTATCGCAAGGGCTGGTGCGAGGTAGAACCATTGGTGGTGAAAACTCACAAAACAAGCCACTAAATGAAAACAGAAAACAATCAGTATTTCCAAGAAAAAAAAACTTTGACAGAAGACATACCTGTTTGTACTGCCTATGGATCTTTCTTACCTGTATCCTTCTGGGCAAATGCACGTATAGCCATTAACTGCGTCTGTGCACTGTGCTCCATTTTTACATTTGTTGTCTTGGCAGTCATCAAAGTCAATATCACAATGCTCACCTACATATCCAGGTGTGCAATCACATCTATAAAACAGGAAAGCAAATCAGACAGCACAGTGCCTTTTAACGATCCAGTGTGATTATAACCAAGTTAAGGAACTACTGTATTGTTTAAAAATCAAGGGAAAAAAGGCATACTGTTACTTTGTGTGTAAAGACTATATACCTTAATCATATTATTAGATGGGGAATCTACATATGTAATGAATAGAGGTTTGCTAGTTAAAATGTTTATACACCTGCCATTATATTGAAGAATTGTGTGTAAATATAGAGAGCCCTCATGAATAATTTTGACAGTTTTTAGAATTTATGAGCAATGCAGAATGTTACAGGATGTTGTTCACAGCTGCAAACACTAAATATAATCAATATGCTTGGCTGCTGAAACCAAGACAAGTAACCCAAGGCTTATACTGCTGGTTATTTTCTTTGTCAGCTGAACAGCTATGGACGGGCCAATGGTCCATTTATACAGTTTAACGGTTATGCATAATGTTTTGCCCTTAAAGTTCCACCAGTCTGATTTACTACAAATAGCTCCATGGTTGTTGAACCTATAGAAGTCTCAAAACACATCATCTGCTGTCCCAGAACCCCCACTGAACTAGAAACAGCTCATCCTCAAGAGAGTATGTAATGATTTTTGTTTGTTTGTTTGCTTGGGTTTTTTCCATGTGCAACTCTCATTGCTAATCCTAGTGGCTTTTCTTCAGGGAATTCTCATATATAAGACTGAGTGAATGCCTAGAACTCTGTGAAAAATTAATGGAAAAGATTACAAATCCATGCATTCACACGGTATTTTTTTTTAATTAAGATGTCTTTAATTGATTTCATGAGATCTTGTGATTCCCTCCTTGGTATTATTTCTTTTAGTATCCAAAATTTTCTCTAAGCTGGCAAGAGTGATTTTAAATAGCCGTGTAACTTTAAATTTAGTACTTCAATCAAATACGTCTCATTTTTTATTCAACAACATGTATGAACAAGAAAAGAGAAAAAGAATATAAAGCATGCTATTAAAAGTCTGACTGAGATATATTCTTGAAGTATACTGCATGTGCTGTTTTCTGATTTAAAATCTCAGAAAGTAACAGGAAAGATTAATGAACTGGACAGTAAAGTATAAGACACTAAGTTTATTGAAGTGACATGAAAAAACAAACATAATACACTACAACATAAACCCAACAATTTGTCTATTTTCCAGTTGAAAACTATCAACTTAATTTCACATTCAATTGAATATTTAATATATTTTTTGCCATATTTAAATAAAATGTCATTTCATAAGTAGTGGGAATGATAAGAAATAATCTGATTTTAGCACAAAAGCATGCTGTGTATAAAACAGGTACCCGTGAGAACAATTTAAAGCTGGAGGTTTCCTGTATTTATTAACCTAAAGCCTATTAAAACAATTTTAAATTGTGCATACTAATTAATCATGATAAGGATATGGTGTAATTAAAGATTAGCTTTCCTGGGAAGGGACTTCTTTACTTTATACCTTCCAGTGTGCCTTCCTAATAATCTCTTTCACAATTACTTCTCTAAAAGCAATATAATTATTTCACTTCAATTAAATGCAATTATTTTGCTACTGCCCAAACTCCTAAAAGGGTTTTGTATAGAACATCACAAAGACCACCCCATGTTTCTATTTAAAATCTGCTTGGAATTAGAACTGTTAAGGATCAATAAAATTCAGTAAACATACTTAAGATAATAATGCAGCTTTACATGAAAACAATGGCCTGTTCTGCCACAATGCTTAATAATAACCAAAATTAGTACTTTGAGAATAGAATTGACTTTCACTTAAAGAGAAGCAAAGGAATCTAGGCAGGATAGAAAAATATAAATTTCAATTCAGTTGGACTCTAACAATATTTGAGACTTACTTGTATCCTTTGGGTGTCAAGATACACTTTGAATCATGCTGGCAAGGATTCAGATTTTGGGCACAGAAATCTAATTTCTCCTCACAGAGTTCACCTGAAATTTAATGTATGTTGTCAATTCAGTGAAAATATCACAGTGACCTGAAAATAGCAATGAACGGAATTTTAGAAGCAATTGCTAGAAATTCCTTTGCTAACACTGAAATGTGCATACTTCTTTACATAATAATAAATACCTTTAGAATAAATACTAATAAATAAATAGTAACAGAGAAATAATAATAAAAAAACTAATATACCTGGTAACCTTTATAAACAATATCATGTTCAACATCAATCATCTATCCATAGATATAAATGTTAATTTTGTAAGTTTTTTCATTTACAATATTTATCTACCTCTGCTATACAGCAACACTAGTGATTGAAAGTCTTCTCACTAGATAAAAAAGGCCATCAATATGGTTTTTTCTTACTTATTTCTAAGCACACTACACACAGAAATATCTGCATTTGCACTACCACTCTAAGTAATCTATTACCGGAAAAAAACCTGTTAATATCACTGCATGTCAATACAATTCCAATTATCCAAAAATGAAAACTTATTTTCTACTTTTCCTGAAATATGACTCTCCATTTTTTGCATTTGTTAATTTACCATAATTATCTATAATCTATTCTGTGAAAAGAAAAGAAAAAAAAAAATCTATGTAAAATGTCTATCCTTCCCTGCTGATAGAGGCAGTGGCTCTAACTTCCAAAATGGGCTTATAATCTAAAAAGTATTTTAATATGGTTAAAAACTATTTTATTTGCAACTTTATGAAAAGGAAGCACAGGTTTATAAACCGATCAACTATATCTTGTTCCCTGACTAACTCATCAGATGATACCACAGATAGTGCACTTGCTAAGCTTGTAATCACTGGTTTGTAAGGTAGATACACTTATTCCAGCATCCATATGAAGAATGTATGTATAATAAACAGGTATAAACCCTGTGCCTGCTGAATTCAGGGACTGACAGGTCCGTCAGACTCTAAAACTACGGAGGGAGCAGCGTTGTCCCTTGTCCTCTGTCCAGTAATAAAACATGAGGTGGCAGATAAAGTAGAACTGTACATTAAAAACGGAAAGAAAAAAGCATAAGAAAGGAGTAAATGATCAGACACTTTCACTGCTCAAACTGAACTTGCCTGAAGAGGCAATTATTTGGTATCCCTCAGTTTTACTGAGCTGAGCATGGCAGTGGCTTGCACTGTAGTGGACAAATAAACAAAAACTTCAAAAGAGCTGAGGAACAGTCTATATTAAAGCAAGGATAGAGAAAAAGGAAAAACTGAAGCAGGAGCAAAGATGGTTATGCCAGCAATAACACAACCAAAACACTTATACTAAGTGTGATAAGACATGGGACCTCTACACCTTCAAACATGGGAGGACAAGCCAAAAAACCAGCTAGACAAGTATTTTGCAGCTATTCAAAAGATACAGAGTGGTTCTAGACAAAGATTTTTTTTTTAAACAAACAAACAAACAAACAAACAAATAAATACCACATTCCCAATTTGCAAGTAGTGCATTTTCTCTAAAAACGAAATAAAGGTTTGAGTCAACATAAGAAAATGGCCCTCATGCACAGGCCACTTAACAGCCTCAGGAAAACTGTCAGTAACAATGTGACTTACTCAGTATATGTAGGAAACGGAATGGAGACCAAATGCAGGCCACTGAAGATGACTAATACAAAGGATCATAATTCTATCCTCAAAGCCTCTTCAAGTTCTCAATAGAATTATTAGTCTGGAAATGTGCAACTGTTATGACTAGGTCAGTGAACAAAGAATCCTGAAATACCAGGGATTCTTTGCACCCCACAACATATTAAACAAAACCCAGATCTCTTTCTCTTTTCAAAGGGTTTTGTCCAAACAATACATATATAAGAGGACTTCAGTGTTATTCTTCACATATCATTTAGTCAATTTCCAGAACTTGTAACAGCTGAAATCTGTTCAAAGACCAGCAGTGTTTAAGAGTGAGATATAAGTACGGGAACAGAGAATTCTGATTCTAAGGATCATGGGAGCAGAATAAGCAAAAATGACTGTTGTTTTAACCTAGTTTGTGCACATCCCCATACTTTAGAAATGTATGTATGTGCCTACATATATGTGGATATATATGCACATTTATATACACCTACACAAATATCTTACTATGGTAAATATTGTATATTAAATTGTATGAAGAACTGAAAAATGTATGACACCCCAGCTACAAATAATAAAAAATGTGGTTGTACAGTACTAACAAAACTTGGACAAAACCGCCTCTAAACATTTCCAAGATTATGAAATCTAACAGCATATCAGTTTCTGAAAGTGACACACTGAGCCTCTCTCCCAAACGGGGCTGGAGCTTGCTGTCTCTTATACATTCACAACAATAGTTCAGTGAAAAGAAAACTAAAATACCTAGAAAAAGGCAATTTAGGAGTGGCATAATAGGAGCAAGCATTCTTACCATTGCTGTCAAATTTATTGAACTGATTTTGCTACAGGATATTAATTGGGCCATGGCTTAGATTATCATTGGCACGGACTTCAGAAATACCTTGTGTGGCAAATAGCTTTACTGAATAGTGTCTAAGCCTGTCCATTTTTGTAAATCTTCCCCCAGGTATTTATAAAATACAGGATTTCTTAGAGTACACTGCATTTCAGTATTCAAAGGTTGATGGCCCTAATATCTTCAGAACTATACTGAAAGCTGAATCATCTCATGTGGGGTGCTCAGGGGCACTTGAAATCTCCTTATTTCCCACTCTTAGCTGTGAATCCTACATAATGATTGCACATTTAAGTTTTAAACTTAAAAAGGTTTACAGTTTTGAAAAATGCCCACTTCAAACCATAAAATCACTGTTACACTACCGGGCATACTGCAGCCAAACAGCTTGCAAACATCATCAAACATCACCAGGCATTTTTGAGATTATGGTCAGACTTTGATCTGAGTACCCTGTAGAAAAGCACATAGAAGCAGGACTTTTTGTGCTGTGACAGCAGGATAGTAAGGAAACTTTCCCTTTGCATTTGCACATTTGCAAATTGTATGCACGGTGAATCATATCCCTGGAGTTTTAGTTAAACAGTCTGTAGCAAATAGGAAACACGATTCAAGGAAAAAGACATGGTAAACATGGTGGCCATGTAGCAAAAGACTCATGTAAAAAATCCTATTATCATAAAAGTTAGCTTTACTTATAGTACAACCTCTAGGTATTAAAAAACCCCATAGCATTTATGACAGACGTGCACAGGATCAGTACAAAGAAAAACAAGAAAAATTCAAGATGGAATCCAAATATGTACATCAGATACTCTATTTCTGAATGAAGATATAAATACCAGAAGAACAAACCAAGATAACCCAAATGCAAGGTCTTGTAGAACTAATAGATAGTATTAATAACTGTTAATAACTGCTAATAGGTCTATATTCCAAATGGAGCATTCCCATGGCCAAAATAAAACTGTTTCTGAAAAAGTTAATAGAAAAGGTAAGTAAATTATGGGACATGGAATCTGAACCACTGAGGAATAGAGTTTCCTGGTAAAGAAACCCCTCCTTCAGCATACTGAATAACCATTGTGTTATTCAGAATTTAAATGAGACAAGGTGAAAGGGAGTAGTTAATTTTGTTGAAATGAAAAGATAGCGATTAAAGTGAAACACTCATTGGAGAAAATACCAGATTTACCAAGTTAGGCTCCTTCGCCTTACTGGAAGGAAATCATAGAGAGTTTCCTGATTTGGGAAACATAATAAAAATGTTTAAAGGACATACTTCAAAATAATCAAAAAAGCTTGTGAAAAAGAAGTCTCAATTCAAAGAAGCTTGACACCAATATTTGAGGACATTCTTTTATTCATCTAATAATATTGTAACTGAGGCTTCTGTAAGAGCTTGGCTAAGTAATTATGTTTTTGAAAGATGGGAACATTTCTGTATGTAGGAAAATAAGGAACAGACTAGTTTGTTTAAAAATAAGTAGTGGATAAAGTGTAAAAAAACCTGTAAAAAGCTTCCAAAGTTTAATTAGAACCAACAATAACTCTTTTCGTAAGACATCCTGCTTAATTAATCTAGGGAGTCTGGATTCTGCTATAGAGTAGCATTGAAACCAGTGTAACTCTGGGGTTGGCACAAATGAACACAACCCTCCAAGCTCAAGACAAATATTTACTGAGAGTTTGCATAGAGTATCACACAGGCTTAAACAGCCAGACAACACTATTAAATACTGATGTATGCTGATGATACTTGATATAGCTAACCAAAGCTATATATTGCCAGATTCACAGGTCAGTTTGTGTTTCCTCTGAGTGTGTTTATTCACTCTTATGACTTGATAAGATTATAAATCACAATATACTTAATCATAGAACACCAGCTAGATCCCCCAAGGATCACCTCTTGGTGAAAGCAGAACAGATAAGATGGCCCCGCACCCTGTCCAGGTGAATCCTAAGTGACTAATGTTGGGGAATCCACCACTTCCCTGGGAAGATTATTCCAGTGGCTCAATGTTTTCACTGTAAAAAGTTTCCCTCTTTTTAAACCTAATTGGCGTCTCCCCAGGAGTAACTTGTACCCATTATCCCTCCCTTTTCCATTTGACTCCTTGTAAAAAAGGGAGTCTCCGTTTTCCTAGCAGCCACCCTTTTAAATACCGGAACAGGGTGATAAGGTCGCCCCAAGACTTCTTTTCTCAAGGCTGAACAGACCCTTAACTCTAGATTTTCTAATATACAGACGTGTAGTAGAACAAATAATGAGTAACAAGGCAATGACGTAAAAAAAGATTTATCTCTTCATTATTTTGAATAATTGGGCAATAAATTTAAAATAAAGCAATGTCAGCCATTGCATTTCTGAATGAAGAACACAGCTCTAACAAAAATGGACATAGGCTTCTGAATATAATAGCACCTTGCTAATCACTGGAAAGCTTCTGAAGAAACAAGTTTAAAATCACCCTTAAATTATTAGAAAAGCTGAGTTTTCTATTTGAACAAAAACTAGACAGAGAATGCAAAAGCAACAGTAGTCAGTTTTAACTATCAAAACCCAGGTTTTTCCTAGAAGACCTATTCCCTCTTCCAAAGTCAAAATACCAAACACCTACCACAGACTAGAATAGAAGGATTTTATGTGTGTGCTTATATATCCATTCCAGCTTCTGAGTTTGGTTACGATATACTGTGAGTCAACTTCTGCAGTATTTATGTTTTATCAATTAGGTATCACTATCTGATTCTGTGACTGGATGCCTCTGTTTAATATTGTGATTTTAAGTAGCCAGCTGAGCACATAAGGGATTGGAAAATGTCAGTGCCATTTAACAAACGATATACAGAAAATTGCTGCATTTTTATTAAGCCTTGAATTCAATGTACAGTATACAACAAACTATTTCAGGTCTTAGGCTCATTATTCAGAAAATACAAATAAAAGTATCTATTATATGAGGGACAACATTCCTTAGAATTAACAAAAGTTCTCAGTCACAGTAGGATGCAGTTTATAATCATAAATCTGAACATTTTTTGGAATTTAATTTTAGAGTCAAATTGCTAGATTGTTCCTATCTTTTACCATTGCATAAGTCTTTTTAGCTATCCCCCGTGCTTGTGGATCTCAGTGTAAGATGGGGCTTATTTAGTTTAACATTTCTATTTATTTTACATATGCCGTTTGGTAACAGCAAAGAAATAGTAACTTTTAGGCAGGTAAGCTTTAAGACAATTAAGGTGTACAGAAGGGTAGATCATAGACTAGAATGAGTAATGGCAGTGATTAAACCAGTAGCAGGTAGCTCAGCTTGCCACAAATATCATGTCTATTTCCCCTTTACGCAAATGCAGTAAAATTACTTTACTACTTGAGCTTTTAATATAGAACAGTCATTTAAAGTATATTAAACGAGACGAAATAGAAACTTTTATGAGTGATAAAAGGCAAGAGTAACAAATGTATCTCTTTATTCTAAGAATATGTAACACGTGCAGTTCTTACAAGGATGAGGATTATGATTAAATTCGATGAAATTATTAAACTTTTTATCAAGTTTGATGTCACATGATTTGCATTTGATTACTTGCATGCTTAAATTTCAGGAAGGTACTTATTTGATTACCAAGTGAATTCAAAGTAGTAATGCAACTCCTTTACTGCAGTGGCAAGAAGGTTGTCTCTAAGGCTTGCCTAAACTGAGATAATTGCTTGAAATGATCCCTTTTTTTTTCCCTAATACTGTCACGATTCAAAAGATGTCTTGCATGATAAAACTGACTGATCCTCTAAGCAACTTATAGACTATCAGTAACTTTCATGTTCAGCTGGCAAGCTAATATAAATACGTATCACATGCACATCTGCCTAATTTTGGAGCTGAACTTTGTTCACATCTCCTGGATGTTTGATAGTTTGGTTGTGAGGAGTTCATCCTTTCTGCAATCAGTAATTTTAATATGTTACAGTTCACACTTGTGCAATGAACAAGAAAAACAGCAGGCTACTTTTGCTGTCCAGATGAGTAGTAATAAAATGAAAACACAGCAACATGTCAAAATGGAAGACAGTTTAAGCATGGAAAACCTGTGGTTGGATATAATTTTCTGGAGATGTCTTATACTCTGCTTCAGTTACAGAGAAAATTTACACTGAGTTTAAGTTGTAGGAATTATTCATCAGAGGTCTAAATTAATCAACATAGATGATACAACTGCAGTCTTGCTCAACATGTTATTTCATGGATAATGAACATATTTTCATTACTATATATAATATATTATATTGCTTTAAAAACTGAAAATATATTTATCAAATTAATGGCAAATATGCCACAAAATTATTAATTTGTTTTTAAAACTAAATATACAACTTCATAATGTCATTGATTATGCTAGGTCTCAGATTGTATATATGATCTGATTGCAGAGAAGATGGTTTATCTCTGTTAGTGTGATAGGTGCTAAGCAGAAACTTAAAAAAAATTAAAAATCAAACACCCAAAGTTAGTGTCATAAATCTCTTCAATATTACCTTTCTTTTACCACAGCCCCAGATTAATATGATTATTTCAATTTTTTAAGATATTTACAGCAAATAAAAAGCCACAGAAATTATGAGCAAGAAGATTGCCATTTGATACTCCAGCATGTTTTCTAGTAACACAATCTATTGAAAAAATTAAAGCAAAACAGTGCTATAACACAGAGAATACACTGGCATGGAACCAAGGGATGGCTTTAAGGTGAGGCAAATAAGGATTTCAGAACATTATATTGTAAGCTTTTTTTCAGTCCTATATCAGTGTCTGCACAAGTTTTTAATACATCTGAAAAAAAGACAATAATGCAGTATTAAAGTACTCCTGCACAGCGATCTGCATCTTCAACAACAGTCTTTTGACATGTATTCACAGCAACAACCAAGTGCCTAATTTGAGGATTTGCAGTGAGCTTTCTAAATTATAGCTATATACAATTTATTTGATCATTTGTAATAACTGAAATCCATGCACCTTTAAGAAAAGAAAAGTGAGAAACCAAGGTAGGTGAAAATAGGCTTAAAAGACAACTGACCTTTTTCCACTTCATTCAGATTAGCAGCTTGCAGTGACAAAGACAGAAGAGACAAGAGACTTTTTACATTGTAATATGACAGCATAGCACATTAAGCTAATGCACAACTATAGCAGCAGAGAGGTTGAAATAGCAAATGAAGCAAGCTCCAAAGTCTCACCTCCAGCAGAACAAAACAAACAGAAAGGTAAGAAGTACATGCCACCAGTGGCGTTAAGAGAGGTTTTACTTCTGGATCAGTTAGTTCTGTGATCTAATGACTGACGACAATGAGCAAGAGAAATGATTATCTGTAATCTATAGAAAGTACATAAAATGACCTGAAGTTTATTAGACTGGGGTTAAAATAAAGGACATGGTAATGTTAAGAGAATAGCAAGATTAAAGAGTGCAGGACATAGTGAGGTATTTTGAATGTTTTATTTCTCCAGGTTTCATCAGACACCCTGAATGTCTGTTGGTTCCCTTTGCTTACTGTTGTTTCACAGTTACAGTCTGCGATCTTGCAAAAGCTCATATTATAGTGCAAATACCATTCTTTGTCTTTCCACCTGTAACTGTGGTGGTTGCTGTAAAACTTAACTGAGGCAGAGCAAAATGGATTCCTGATTCTTAAGCAATAACACAAAAAGCTTTTTAATTGCTTGTGTTTAAATCAACACAATATAGTTGAGAAGCGATGATTTTCAAGGGATCATAAGAAAAGACAAAAAGAGACTGTTAGGTTTTACACTGCAACATTCTTTGCAGTTCATCTCGGATTCTAACAAGCCCTCATAAAAATAAGACTTTATAGGAGAATGATTTACATTTCATACCAGCAGGTTTCAGTTGACTTCTTCCTTATACTGTGCTGCTGAAATGTAAAGCATATTTGCAGATAACCATTCACCCAGAAAAACATTCTGTGCTGGTGCAATTCCATGTTGAGTACATATATGCTGTGACATCTTGAAAAAAGACAATTCAGAGTATTGTCAACAGAATTAAAAGAGAACAGGACAAGCCTACAGTAGTGTTTTCCTATATATAAACTGTTCCACTTATGGCTCAGGGACTTTCTGAGCTAGAGATCAATACCTCTGAATCTAAAAATCTTTGTCTATACTGAATGAATATAAAGCCTGCTTTCCTGATTGTTAACCTACTTTTCGCCAGCTAGTACATGAATTCGTTTAGTGAAAAATACCTTTCATAAAAAGCCAAAGATTAGAAATCTCTATATCTGATTTTAACCTGTTAGAAAAGATATCAAAATCCAAATGTTTAAGAAGTTCCTCATGAAAATCACTCTACACATACTTGACAGGGATTCTGTTATTTATCTTTCAACTCGGGTTATAGGCCAGAGAAAAAGAAAAGTTCTACAAATTATTTGGTACCTCATACACACTTGAGGCAACTTACAATTACTTTATATTCTGAACATTACCCTTTTTAGATCCTGAATTGCCCAGACTGCTTTCAGTCTAATTCTCTATACTGAAGGTTATTTATTACGCAAGACCATAGATGACAGATATGAGGACCCCTTGGCTAGCTCAACGTTTAATTTCACCTTATAACTAATTTCAAAAATCATTTAAGATCTCACACAGTATCCTATTCTTAGATGCTTTGTATGATAGATAGTATACTGTAGAATTCTGTACTTTGTTCTGTGTAATGGAAAACCTAAATTTTTGCTACAATTACTATAAAATGAGTTGAGGCTCTAGTGATGCATTATAAAAGAAGCAACTTTTTTTTTAAAAAAGTGTTGAAAAGTCTAATAAGCTAGAGTAAATTCTCTACAGTTTTTAACAGGGAGGCTAAACTTACTGATTAGAAATAGATTGTTTTGATTTCCTTTAGAGCTGGTGAGAAGACTCTCACCTACTCACGTGTCTTACTTCAGTAGAGGTTATGAGCAGGCATTGTATCTGTAAAACTTACAGTATGATTATGGTAAAATTATGCACAGATATGAAACAAATTTAAAAATGCATTTTCTTGTATTTTGACTAAAGAACTGCAATACAAACATCAAAAATTTTATCAATGTTTATTCTCTCCTTTTTTGCTCTATCCATAGAGACATATAGAGAAATGCTTCAATTTTTATTTCAATTGTAAATTTAAAATTTACATTTCATTTACAATACTCCAAAAATGCAATAGGCACACTTAATCAAAATTTTAGGCTAGCACGTCTAGACAATCCTTTGT
The DNA here is from genome assembly GCA_013398115.1 of Falcunculus frontatus. NCBI lineage: Eukaryota > Metazoa > Chordata > Aves > Passeriformes > Falcunculus > Falcunculus frontatus. The sequence continues at coordinate 1,546,448 of VZRV01003183.1, forward strand.
ATCCAATTTATGGATATTTAATAAAAAGCAGTCCTTCCCACGGCATACTTTGAATGCAGCAAACTATTAACTCTAGGATTTAATGGCACCCAGAGTAGGGTTGAAAATGTAGGAATGAGTGACACAGGTAGAAACACCTGCAAAGCTGCAGAGGAGGAATGCACTTGCAAGTGAACTATCTCCTGTGTACCAGATATATGAAACCTCTTCGGATGAAGCCGCTGAAGAGGAATGCTGGACTGATGTGACTTTGCTTTGCATTCTTCCAGCCTACACAAGGGAATACCTGGTCCCATTTTTAAGGAGATAGCAACTGATGCCAGGGGAGCAGAACCTTGACTCACATATAGTTGAAATATTATTTGTAGGATAAATAGAAAACACCTGTTTCTGCTTACTGAGGCTGTTACCTGTTATTTCTTTCCAAGGCTTGAACTGTCAATTGCTCTTAGGTGTTAAGGTATTGGTAATTGGCAAAACAGTATTTTGTCTTAGGAGAAGATTACGTCTGTCCTTCCAGATATGGATCATCCACTTATTGTTAAATAGCTTTTTGGCTTTTGTATTGCTTCAGACATTACAGCTTATCCTGCATGGGGAAATTTCTACCAAACATTTACTGAGAATAAGTACTGGGTGAATACCTATATTAGATTATGAAGCTGTATTTCTTATAGTTGTGTTTTAACATCTTCACTCACTATGTATTCCCAATATATAAATTCTGACTTTAAATCTGAATACCTTAAAACATGGGAGCGATCCAACAATTTGTAGAACTAGTGATGGAAACAGATGGGATGAGAAGGGAGTTATCTCGGTTTTCAATAAATGAAATTAATTCATGTGTTCACCTCTCCTTACATTTTCCCAGAGCTCAACTTTGATTTATTGATTAAAGTGAAAATATAGGATAACTGAGTAGAGTTAATTCCCAAATTATAGTGGATCTTACATTTCCTTTTTATGCATTTCAAATCATAATGAACTTAAGCTCTATGTTCTTCTAGTGGTCAGCTAGCTGATAGAAAATAGATCTGGCTAGTTAGAAAAGCTATAAAAGATATCAATGTAAACAACTGATCTACTTCCTCCGTGCTGCTGTTCCAATGATCCTTCATTCCCAGAGAGACCATGATAGCAAGCAAGAGATCCTCTGACACAAAGAGAAGGATATGCTTTGGCTTGGCTGCCAACTGATAGAAACATATGATTAGACACTTATCTTTTTATTCTGTGCAGGAAGCATCACACACGCTATTGATATTTCTAGTGGAGTACAGGACAGCATCCAGGGGTGCCAAATACAGCTCCCCAATGGCACAGACAAATTCTTTATAGTAAAATGAGGATGACAGATAAAAGCAGAATATTTTTCAGATTTCTACAGCTACAGAGGTCCTCCACTGTGGTATCTAGGCAAACAGTAAGGAGGGGTAAATTTTGAATGACCTTTTAAATATAAAAATACTGTAATTTCAAAACTAAAAAAGGAATTATTGAGTGGACATTAAGTCCAGTTTTGACTAAAAACCACATAGGAGAAAAATATGGAGGGAAACCTGGTATTAAGTTAGTTGTAGAGTAACTACTAATTCACCTGCAAAGTGGAAAATATTACTGTTCTGCTAGGAATTCTCAGAATTACCTGTTCTTGCTCTTATACTCTTACCTGTATATTCAGGTGGACAAAGGCAAGTATAGTTATTAATTCCATCCACACAAGTAGAATTGTTTTCACAGTCATTGTCTTCACAGTCATCAACATTTACTTCACAGTTTTCACCTTCAAATCCATCTGCACAAGTGCACCTGTAATACAGAAAACCAAATAACCACATGGACATTCTAGGTGGGGAATCCAGACAAGGAATTCTGAAATTAATAGAATTACATTAGAATTACAATATTCCATAACAGATCATGGTTGATATAACGTAAAAAGCCCTTATATTAAACAATCCCAAAGTATTTTTCGTATTTTAAATTACAGAAAAATGCTTCTAAGACTAAATGGTTCTAAAGACTAAACCTTAGTCTTTAGTTTAAGGACCCTGCTAAATTAAATCATGGAGCATTCCTTTTGAAAAGCATGCTTCCTTTACATTATAAGATTATATTTCTTATGGAAAGTGATCCTTTATGTTTTCTAAGGTTAAATACATGGAAAATACTGTGGAATCAGCAATTAGTATGTAATAGTAGTTTTCCACAATCATTCAGTTAAATGCACCAATGTAAACTCTTTTTTATATGCATTCATATAAAAAAATCAAAGCCTGTACAAATTCTTGAAAGCAGTAATTTATTTTTTGCTTTTAATCATGTTTCTACAAAACAAATACATCAAAATAGATAGTAAATGTAAAAGTCACTCAAACACGACTACGCATACATTTTCACACAGTTTGCATTATCTATAATTTCTGAAGCTTTCACTATGAGATTGCTTTGATTTTCAAAATATGTAGTGTTCAAACAAATAAATGAAAAAGGTCAAATTCTGAGGCATGACTATGTCAATTTAAATTCTTGAGGCATAGCATTAAGATGTATACACTTAATTTTTAATAGAAGACTATTTAATCCTTGGGCAGAATTTGGATTAAAAGTAAGAATAGTGTCATAATGAATTGCAGAACAATGAATTGTATCTTTTTGAAGTGTCATTTCTAACAAGCTTGAGGTGTAGATTATTAAATGACTAATAATCTCACATAAGAATGCTAAAGAACTTTATTTCATAATTCATGAAGTACATCTGGAGTAATTGTACTGTGTGATTAAATAACTCAAGATTAAAAATGCTCACAGCATGTTTATCTGCTGGCATAGTGAGTTTCAAATGAAACATTAATTTTCTGTTTCACTGGGATTTACATTTTATCATTTACATGCTGTCTGTTGAAGTAATACACACAACAACAGATGAATTATGAGATTTTTTCAGCAGGGATCTAGCTAGCTATTAATTAACATAATGGAGTCAATACTATGCTGTCTTGACCTGATATGCCTCAACTAATCACAATCATTTGTTATTGTTTTTAATAGATTGAAAGCATTAGAAGCTTTCCAAGGATGGCAACATGTTCTGAAAATTTCCCAAGTGCTAAAAATCTGCCTTTGTGGTGCACTTACCAGCAAACACAGAGAACCTAAAGATTAACACCAACATTATTTTACCATATAAATCTCAGTAGTTTTCCATCCTGTTATTATAATTAAAAAACCTACCAGAAACCATCTTTTTCTCCTTCTTTCAAGTGACAAGTTCCACCATGGTGGCACGGGTTACTAATGCAAGCATGAATGGGAATATCACAGTCTTGACCCTACAGGGAACAACAAATATAAGGTAAGAGGAAAATACAGACATTAGTGGAAGGGAGACAAATAATACTTCAAGGTTGTTAAGGATAAGCTTACATTTCAGTCAGCTTTTTCCTCTTCATACAGTGCCTACCTTGAAACCATATGGGCATGTACATCTGTAGAAGTCAACTGGATCATTATTGCAGGTTCCATCATTTTTACATGGGTTTGATAAACAGGGATTACACTTTGCAAGAATATTAACATCCACAGGCCCTTAAAAACACAAATTGGATAGTCAGAAACAAGCAACTATTAATTTACCTTGGACAGGATCTATCTGCCATGTTGCTTTAAATTTTAAAATAGACTTTGTATTTTAGACTTTGTGGTGTTTCTATATTAATGAAACGCTGAACTGTCCTTAAAGCTTTTGATGCGACCAAATAAATCTGGGATTGGATTTTTGGTTTAAGTATCATTTTTTGATTTTTGTTAAGAAGATGACACCAAAGTGATTCCCATATTCCTATTCTCTGAAAGCTGTACAGTTCTGATCCATGATAATTACTTTCCCTTTCTATTAACGAAATCAAGAACACAATTTCAGCTTTTGTTTTGTTTCGGGGTAGGAATTGCCTCTGAGGAAACAGGCTATCACAGTTTTCAATCCTTCCCATGATGGTGTTACTGAGAACACTTTTTAAAATGGATTTTTGATTTAACTTATTTTTTATCTGCAGGATCACGTAAATGGCAAAATGAAATGGTAAAATTATGTGTAAATTTCTTGAACATCTGCAAACTGTAATTTAAATTGCATTGTCCGAGCTATCTCACCATAAATAGCTCTATACTCTTTCTTCCTTACGACTCAGCCACAGTTCTGTGCATTACTGTGTTAGTTGAGCCCACAAATTATGTAAACTGTACCTCAAATCTATGTGCAAATGAAGACAGCAATCCATGCTTGCAGACTACCTTCTTCTATTAATGATTATAATAAAAGAATTCAGAAATGAAAATTGACAAAACCCTAAGTTTCAGAATCCAGACTTAGAGCTTTGACTTACACAAATCTTATCTCTTTTATATAGATCTTTTTTAGGGTTTTTTTCTGCAGTTTTCCAGTTCTACAGCCATTTTATGGTGAATTTTTAAGTTAGGTAACTTTTTTTTTTTTTTTGTCAAATAACCAAAGAGATTACTGGTTTCTTTTTAAAAGTTAGAAAACACCTGTGTAAAAATAATGATTAATTTTAATATTTTTTGTGAACTTTGATTACTGTAAGAGAAAACGGGTGACTTTGCCAAATGCCTATTAAGAGAAGGAAGATAGATTCTCTATCACCAGCTCTATGGCCTGATGACAATACCACCACCAGTTTGATTTCAGATTTCCCCTATTAAAAAAACCCTTCAGTTACCCACAGGTGAATTGAACCTCTGAAGGAATAAACAGTGATTTCTTCTAAACGGAAAAAAGCCCCAAACTCCTGGGACCTACAAGAGCAAATATCTGATTGCTCCGTAACAGGTTTTACACAAAATGAGCCAAACTTCAGAGTTTTCCAAGCTAAAAGGGCTTTATTCTATTTTTAAACTTAGACTGCCTAACTTTCTTATTTTTCTTTGCAAATTAATCTCAGATTAATTGTAAAGGAGCTGGCCTGGAAGGAAGCCATGTGATTGTAAGGATCCAGTAGGGAGTGTTAGACAAAGAGCGGGTGACTTTTTAATATTTTTTTTTTTTAATCTGCAGTTGCCGGTATCCTTCTGTGTCACAGCTTGCAAGCAGAACACAGTAATGTATGATAAGGTGCTTATCGCCAAAGCCATAATCTGTATGGATCATCAATTTTGTTTTTCTCTTCACTACATTATTTTGAAAGAGAAATCTATACCTGGTTAAAGTATGTGTTAGATCAGCACTCAGGAGAGGTAGAAAAGTTGAAACAAACATCACAGAATCAATATCTAGAAAGTCCTGACTCTACTCTAGTCTATTACTGATCATTGAGTATATTAAGAGGTTCTGTGAAAAAAATTAAGCGAAAGGCACATGCATAAAAATTTGTAACACTGTGCTGTAGCCTGGGAGTCAATCCTTCCTTCTGTTTATTCTGAATATTATATCCTCTTTTCAACTTTTCATGCAATAAAATGCTAATTAATTGGCACAAATTAAAAAACATTCAGTAACTAAAGTCTTGTTCCCAAATGGATTAGCAATCTAAATTTCACTTCCGAAAAAGAGACAGAAAATGGGAACCTACATCTTAACAAGATAGTAAGCAACATTATCTGATTTCATACTTTATTTACTTCAAACTAATATATATGTAGTATCCAATATAAATGAATATTTTGATTTATCATTTTTCAAAAAAAAAGAAAAGACAGTTTTCGAAGTATTCGTTTTCACTATACTGTTCCCTTCCTCTTTCTGCTTGCATGTGTTAAAAGACTTGTATATGAAAAAAAATTCGGTTCATAACCTATAGTTTAGTTTTTCAAACTGTAGACATCTATGTTCTCGAATAAGCACTGAGAAAAAAAATTCTTTCGTAAACAAAAAAAAAAACTAGCAGTATTTTATTGACATAGATACATACATGTAGGTAAGATGTTTTAAGAAAAACCATGACACAAACCCTCTCAAACCAGCTTCTAGAGAAACCTGTTGCAAGAAAAACTTTGGGCTCTGACATTTTATGACTCCTCTCTTGCATATGGCCTCAAAAGCCGTACCTACACTGCTAATTAAATCACAAATTTTAGTACAATATAATGGAATTAATAATTTCAGTTAGACAACTTTCAGATTTTAAACCCAGACTTTTGAAATAAAAAAACCAGTTCATACAATATGTTAAATGATATATCATGAATAATCAGCTGTAAATTCATCAGTGGGGAAAACGGACAGTAAACATGCGTGTCTTAGGAAAGAAGTCTGCTCGAGGTACACAGAAGGAATGTCAGAAGGTCTGTTCTTAAGCAGATCACCCATTCCAGATCTACTTATAACCTTACCTGGTATCAGAAAACCACAAGGCCCTGGAATCTCTAGAAGCAGGGCATGGATGATAAAGAGGTAAAAGTAAAAGATTGAGAAGCTGTTAGAGGCCATGTTAAAAAAAAGAAAGAAAAAACCCACCCACAAACGTAGAAAAATAACTGGAAGAAGAAAATATTAATGGATGATTCCTGCAGTAAAAGAATTCATAAAATTAGAGTAAGGTAAAGTGATTTTGTCAAGCTTTATAACTGAGATGAGACTTTATTGTAAAATGCCATTTTCACTGGAACTATTCATTATGTAGGTAAAATTCAAGCACCCATTTCACTATCAATTGAATCCACAGACAGTGATAAGAGGGAATTACACATTACTCTTTTCCTGTAAATACATATACCGAAGCAGATCATCAATAGATATTCTGAAAACAGCCCTTTTATTCATAGCCAAAAATGTTGGTTCTAATAGGAACATTAGCATCTTCCTAATTTCTATTATTCAGCAGTTCATTTTTAAACAAAAGATAAAATTACTTATCTTTGAGCAACAGACACACAATGTCTTACAGGGCCATCATGTCACTGAGAAGCTGCTGATTTGCAATCTGTAATTATGAGCATCTTCATAGGACAGTGGCAGGAAAATTATTTTCTTTCAAAGGTATCCATAATACCAGATCTCCACTCTTGGAAGTGAAACAAATACACAGTTCTTACCCTGCATAATAATATAAAGGATATTTTCTAACGGGCAAGAGGGAGTAAGATATACTTTCTGGATTGTCTGACAGAAACATAATGATTGTAGGCAGAAGTGATACAGTTTGTAAAACTGACAAAGCTGAAAAATAACTAAACAGGTTCTGCCTGTCCATGCAAATATTCTTTCACTTGGATCCCTATGACAGCGTGCAATAAAAGCATATCTGCAATATTGTTCAGCGGATGCTTTTAAAGAAAACGATCAGACTGGCCAGCAAATCTCCTATGTAAAATGAGGCTAAGAGACTTTACAATAGATGAATGTCATATGCAAAGAACACTGGCATGACCTCAGAGATGTACTGCTAAAAAATTTCAAGAAGGATCCAGAGGGAAAAAAAATTCACTGGCATCACATGTAACAGGATGGCTTCCAATGGTTTTTTATATTAAAAAAAAATAAAGTTTTCTTACAGAAAGTCTAAAGAGAAAAGATTGAATAGATTAAATATGTAGTAAAGAACAACTTTGGATAAGACAAACTCTGACAAAGTCCCACTGTTTTTTTAAGAACAAAATGACAAATGGATAAAGCTCACCTTCGAAGATACGTTAAAAGACGAATAAGTCAAAACAGCTTGAAGATTACCTAGACACTGAGAATAAGTTACTTCTACAAGGCTAAAGATCATATTCACCTGATGCCTCAGAAATTACAATGAGCTTAGTAATGGCTTACAAATATAAGAACACATAATTGTTATTGATTTTTTTCAATTGGCATTTCAATGTTTTGAAATCAGGCCCATTAAAAATGAAACTACAGTAGAAGCTGTCTGTGTTTTCAAAATATTTAAGAAGAGATAAACCAGTGGAATAGAGGAAGATTAAACAGTAAACAAAGTTCTCTCTTGATGTAAGTAAAAAGGGTACTTTTCTAAAAAGTAATAGTACAGTTCACAAAAAGAACCTAGGAATTAACAGACAATAATATAGATTGTGATATAAATGCCAGCAACACTGGTACCAACATGGAGTTAAATACCCTGAAAAACCTGCCTGTTTAACAACATTTTAGAACGAGACCTCTGTAGCGGTTATCAAATTCCTTTATCTACCTTTTCCTTGGTTTTTTGTTTTTTTTTGGTTTGGTTTGTATTTTCTTCTGAAATTTCAGAGACATATTATACATTTAATTGCAGACTGCAAGGATTATTGATGTATTTACAGTGAACAGCTTGAAGGAAAAAGGCTAAGGGAAGTGACTGGGGGAGTACAAAGTACCTATGTACATCCTGTACTATGTTGTACTATGTACAATCAATCATGAGGAATACTATAGTGCAAGTCCAAAGACTTTTTTATCTATTTTAAAAGAAATAGGAATTAAAATCTTGAAAATAAATACATTTCCTGAATGGAACCAATGGCTATATCCCTCAGTATGAGTAATAATGACAAGGCTGAGTGAAAATGTTGTGATAAACATATTTTGAGCACACAAGACTCCTAATTCGCAGCTCCACTATTTGTAAAAATTAAAAATTGACACTTCAAAGAGGAAAAAAATACCAACAGTACCTTGGCAAGTAAATTTCTTAGAAGGAGTTGTGAGAAGAAGTTTATCTGCCATTTCTCCAGGACCAGCACAACGTGCAATACCAGGTTCTTTGTATTCTGATTTTACCCAGTCAGACAGCCACTGCATGTTACAATCACAATAAAGAGGATTTGCTCCAATAGCCCTGTGGAGGACAGAAAAATAAAAAAAGGAATCAAGTGTTAAATGGCTGCTTTTTAAAAAAGAAGCCAGAAAATGGGTTGGCAAAAAACACTAAAAACACAAACCTGCTCTCCCACCACCAAAATGCCTGTTAGAACACTAAATGTCTGGATTTGGGTTCTAGATCAAGAAGTGATAGTTTTAGTAGAAATTTAGTCCAGAAATCTAGATATTCTTAACAGCACTATGGGTGAACTTTGGTGAGCTAATACCAACTAGCTCTGTTTCACTATTCGTTTGTAACGGCGAAGATCAGCTACATCAGTAGAGTGAAACTGATACCAGGCAATTAAGTTAACAAGAATAAAGTATTTCTTCCGAAGCAGTCAAGACAATTCCACAGAGTTCTGCCCTGATATTTTTCCTTTTCAGTTTATGGCTCCCAGGCTGGTACAAACCATCTGTTTCTAAGCTTCCAAATTTGATTTAATTATTTCCTCTTTGGAGCTCTCTCACTGAACTCACAACTGTGTGCAGAATTCTGTAAGAGTTCTCTGCTGAATAAGTAAATAAAACCACATTATCCTAGCTTTGTGGTAGTTACATAAGAATTGCCTCATTATGAAAGCAAATCCATTTCTTTAAATGATGATCCTTCTGATTTTTTTTAATTAAAAAATAATTTAGCTAGAGATCTTCAGAATTAATTTCTGCAACAGCTTTTTAAGCGTTTATTTTCTCTGCTAGAAACTATAAATACTCTTAAAACTCTGAAAACAATGACACATTGTGGAGTTAATTCGGAGGATTGAAGCATTGTGCTATTCTGTAAAGACATACTCATGTTCCTTTTCAGAAATACAGTAATCATGGAACTTTTAACAGATAATCTCAACATGTGCTAACGCTATCAAATGGCAGCATCAGAACATCCTCCTTCTCCAGATGTTTCAATAGTTTTCTTGAGATTTTTCCACAGCTTTGAATCAGTGGGTCTTCTAGAGATACAAGAAAATCTTTGGCAAGCAAAGGCAGTAGAAACTACCAGAGCTGAAAAGCTCTTTTCTGCCTCACTGAGTAGAAAGCCCTCTCATATGAACTTTTTAATACATTTAAGCTGAACTCAAGAAAATATACATATTTGTTCAGTCAGGCTTAAGAGCCTGTAAAAAAATGAGCATAAAAAAATGAGACTTAGTGACAAGGGAACCTCCCATGCAAGGAGAAAGACCTCGAATATGAACTAACACAATTGTTCTGCTAAAATCAGAATATTAACAAGGATAACTGGTATCCATTAAGAAAAAAATACCAGCAACAATCAAATCTATGAAAGTTTTACTGATATTTCATGCAGATAAGTTAAATAGTTGCATTTGAATGAATTATCAATGACTGAAAGCTTAATCAGTATGAAATTTCTGAGAAATGGCAAGCTAAATGCAAATGTCCAACACTGAATGAGAAAAAGATAATTAAGTTTTTAACAACTGCTGCTGTTCAGAAACCTAAACCCCCAAATATATCTACAGGCACTTGTCAATTTACTCCTTAAAGTCTTAACTACCCATAAACACGAAGTTTGCAGAAGGTAGCTTGTTCCCATTTAGGTTCCCAATGAAAATTAAAAACCAGAAAACTATTGCCTCAAATTATGTTCTGAAATCAGATGTGATGTTTTTAGTGTCAGCTTAACAGACACTGACACAGAATCATAGAATAATTTACAGCACTCTGGAGGTCATCTATTCTCACCTCCTGCACAAAGCAGGGCTACCTTGGCCGTCAGGGTTGCTTAGGGCTGTTTCCAACTGAGCTCTCAAGATCTCCAGGGATGGAGATTCTCCTGCTTTTTTGAGCAACCTGGCTGAACCATCCTCACAGTGATTTTTCATCATGTTCAATCAAATTTCCCTTGTTGCAGGTTTTGATGGTTTACTCTGACTCACCACTGTGCACCTCTGAGTCTCCATCATTGATATAATCCTTAGGGGCTTGAAGAATATTAGGTTTCTCCTTGGCATCCCTTTCTTCAGGCTACATAAGCCCAGTTCCTGTAGCTTGTCCTTACAGCTCATACAATCCAGCCACCTCCCAAACCTGCTTGCCCCTATGCTGGATTTGCTGTAGTTCATAAACACCTGCTTTGTACTGGAGAAACTGAACACATATTCCAGATGCGGCCCTGGGAGGGCCAAGCAGAAAGGAATGATCACCCCAATCCCCTGGCTTCTCACTTTCTAATTCAGCCCAGATTGTCTTTAGCCTTCATTGCCATAAGGACACAGGGTAGACAAATTCAACTGGCAGCCCAGCAGCAGGCCTAGGATTTTTCTGCTGAGCTGCTGCCAACTCTCTGGCCCATGCCCAACCTCTACACATGCACGAGCTTCTTCCAGAGAACTTCTTTGCATTATGTCATTGTTTGACTATATGAAATTTGCTAAGCATAACAAAAAAAAAAATACAGTATACCAGCTGAATACTCACAGGTGTGATAATGCTGAAAGATCATTAAAGGCTCCTTCAGGAACAACAGAAATATCATTCCCATGTAAAGACCTTAAAGAGAAAATAAACACAATAATATCAATGCATAAAAACCATCAGGTTAACTTGGCAAATTTCATCTTCTTTCAACAGTTTTCAGCTTTTCACATTTTTTTTTCTTCCAGTCCCTCAGTGTTTCTAACTGTTTTTGTGGTTTTTTTTTTTTCTTTTTTAGTAAGCTCTACCTGGCAGCTTACTTGTCATTTGATTTTTTGCATCCTGGATTTTCATAAGAAATGTAAATACTGTGATTATTTTAAAATTGAAAAATAAAAGTTGATAAAAGTAGGCACACTTCTGCTAAGTAATGATTGGATTTAGAGATAGCAGATAGCAGAATAGTTTCTGATTTTTTTAGCAGCTCCCTGAAATTTGCATTAATTGTATTCATATGTTCTTTTTAATCTTTCATTGATTCATAGAACATACAAGCATTGACTTTTAATATAAGTATTAACATTTTTGTCCAAATTTGATAGCAGAGGTAGAGAATGAAAGATTTCATTAAGCATCACTACTGGGAATAGTGATATTTCTTTTGAAGAAAACCTGCTGGTTTCACCAACCATATGAAGTTCAACAAGGGCAAGTGCTGGATTCTGCACCTGGGATGGGGCAACCCTGGATGCAGGTTCAGACTGGGGAACGAGATGCTGAAAAGAAGCGCCACAGAAAGGGAGCTGGGAGTCCTGGTCAATAGCAAGTTGAATATGAGCCAGCAGTGCCCTGGCAGCCAGGAGGGCCAAGCGTGTCCCTGGGGTGCATCAGGCACAGCATCTCCAGCTGGGCAAGGGAGGGGATTGTCCCACTCTGCTCTGCACCGGGGCAGCCTCACCTCGAGTGCTGGGGGCAGTTGTGGGTGCCAAAATAAGAAAAGACTTTAAACTACTAGAAAGTGTCCAAAAGAAGACTAATGATGGTGGTGAAGGGCCTTGAGGGGAAGCCATATGAGGAGTGGCTGAGGTCACTTGGTCTGTTCAGCCTGGAGGAGAGAGAGGAGAGCTCATTGCAGTTCCAGCTTCCTCATGAGGGGAGGAGGAGGGGCAGACACTGATCTCTTCTTTGTGGTGACCAGTGACAGGACCCAAGGAAATGGCCTGAAGCTGAGTTAGGGGAGGTTTAGGCTGGATATTGGTGAAAGGTTCTTCACCCAAAGGGAGGTTGGGCACTGGAACAGCTCCCCAGGGCAGTGGTCACAGCACCAGCCTGCCAGAGTTCAAGAAGCATTTGGACAATGCTCTCAGGCACATGGTGTGACTCTTGGGGATGGTGGTGTGCAGGGCCAGGAGTTGGGCTCAGTGATCCTTGTGGGTCCCTTCCAACTCAGCTTATTCTGTGATTCTGTGAAAACTGTCTCTCCTTTTCTTTAAATTCATTCATTTACATGAATATCTAACACATACAGAATTATGATTCTTGAAATTATCTATATTTCTATGTAATAATTGAAGTTACGAAAGCACACTTAAATAATGCCGTGCATGAGGTATTTAATCCAACCAAGTATTTACATGGTTATAAATTACCCAGATAGAGGCCAAAATTACATGTTCTGCTGTGTACGTTTGAAAAGGAATTTTTGCAGGTTTTTTCCTTAATGACAAACTGAAGCTGTAAATGAGACTGACTGTTTCTTACTTTCCTTTGTCCATTTTTGTGCCCTGTCAGCCATGTTTTTCCTAGTGGTAAAATGGAAAGTTTTCTCGCAACCAAAAAGTCAAGTTATCGATTTTCAGTACTTAACCATTACGTCATGGTTTTGGATATACTCCCACATTTAATGAAACAGGACAGAAAGAAATTTACTGTTGGAAGAAAAATATTCAAAATTCAACTGCAACTCCCCCTCATATACACTAAAGGAATTTATGCATACAGCATTTTTGCTAGACTTTAATGCTTATAACAAGGAAGAACATAACAGAAAAAACGAAACACAGTTGGCATTAAAAATCAGAAAAGTAGAAAGCGCATGTCTGTACATAAAATGTTCTCCAGCACCAGGTCAATTCTTCTACAGCATTTTGAGACTACACTTCTCCAGAATGAAGCCACTTAGATTTTTAAGGCTACATAATTATCACTTCTTAAATATTTGATAGGTTTTAAAATCTGATAACTTCCTACAGTTCTGCTATCTTCTGCACACAAATAAAAACTATGGAAAATAACAATGATTAAAATAATACTTACAACAACCTAAGTGATTTCAACCCATCGAAAGTCCGTGCAGGGATACATCTTAGGCGGTTGTAACTAAGAATTCTGAAAATATATAAAATGCCGTCAGCAAGTATATCAGTCATTCAGTAAATTATGCAGACCATTACCAAAATCAGTTTTTGCACACATAGCTAGTTAGGAAACAAGTTATTTTACAGCCTCCAAACCAAGCAAATTTTAATATCAACTAAATGCCCTTTCTTTCCAAGACAAAAAACCCCACTGTAATGCATCCGAAGAGTCACTGTTACATGTTTAAACTTACAAGGTGAGCAGCTGAGTCATGTTGCTGAAGCTCTGATTAGAAAGAGTGCTGATTCTGTTGTTACTTAAATCTCTAAAAAATAAATTCAGAAATTCAGACCTTAAAATGACTGCCCCAGTCCCAAAACACTGTAAGTTAAAATGACAGACACTTTTTCATTAGTAGAAGTAGTATCATCATTGATATAACCACTTAAAGCAGCACCTGGTTTTATTTTCACATGCCATATACAAGCCCAGCAAGTGTTTAGCTTGATCAATAAAAAGCATTCTCATTTCAACTGAGATGAAAAAGCAGTGCAATGCATTCTAATACAACAGCAATGTTCATCATGCTACCAAGTTAATAATGCAATCCTTCATGAGCTCAAGCACAAAAATGAAAGTGATTTTTTTTTTTAAAGGGAAAGTCATTCTAGTCATGTTCCTAATGACACCTAAGTAAATATAATTTAATACTCTATTTAACACTTATATGCTGAAGACATCAAAGCCTAGAGCTATTATTATAAAGAATTCCATCTAAGATTTACAGATAAAGCCTTAAGGTCTTTGTTCAATATTCTAATGAATAAAATCTTAAATATAAATATGACAGAAGCTGGAGTGGTATGCTGGTAGCTTCAAAGATGCTGCATTAAATATGAATACTCTCTGTTCTTTATTCTCATATTGTGCTTTAATTTTCATTTTATGTTGACTACTTCAATATTGTTTTATGTATTTTGTGGTGAAATACTGCCTTTGTTTCTGAGGGAACCTTGATATATTAACTTAAGAGAACTGTTAAATAGCTACGCAATATACGTATTTCCCCACTTGAAATTTTCATGAAAGCATGTAACATGACTGACTCAAAATAAACATATTAGGCAAGTATAACAGAGCAATATATTCAAAAGAGAAAGGAAAAGTTAAAAATAAACAAATATCCTTGTTTACTGGGAACTCAGGGAACTCGTATGTAATTCTTTGTTTGGCCACAGGACTATGAATAATGGTTTCTTTTTTCCAGAAACAGCTGAGGAACATTCTCAACTACATAACAGCAGTATGAGTAAATGTACAGAAGAGTTTAAAATAATGCGCTCTGCAGGTCTGATAAATGGAGACTGTTAACATTCATTTGCATTCTATTTACTGTTCATCTATTCATAACTTCCCTAAAAAATTCACAAAGATTTCCTACAAGTTCTACACTGGATAGACTTGAAAATATTGCAAGTTTTTTCTTCCTGATTATTTTGAAAAATACAAAAAGCTTCGAAATTATGGGTTTTTAAAAAAAATTGTGACTGTGACTTCTTTTGTTTAACATGAGGTAAATAAAGGAAACCAAGCTCTTGTTTTTGAATTGCTCTAAGCCCAGTGAAAAATGAAATTTAAGGGATTCTGTTACTCCCCTCCATTTTTCATTTTGATTATAATGAAACCGCAAACTGCTTTCAGAATGTAACACAGTTCAGCCTCAGCTGGTATAAATTTTTATAGTCCTAACAAAGACCATGGAATTACAGCCGGAATTACAGCCATTTACATCTACAGTCTTCCCGTTTTTCTCACTGTACACTTAAAAGGTACAGAAGTCATATTCAAACCATTCATGAGGTAGAAGTAATAAATATTAGAGCAACTAGTGTTTCGCCTGAAATCACATTGTGAGTCAGCAATAGAGTTGGCAGCGAGGCATTTTAGACAAGCTCTCTTCTTGGGTCATGAAAACCATATGTTGTGGGAGAAACAATTACTCTGACTTTATAAATCTAACGTCTCTTTTGAGGTCAACTATAATTTTTGCTTATTTATTTTGTGATGTAATCACTTGAATAAATACCCATGACCATAAAACGTGACTGAGTATATCATACATAGGATGTGATAAGTAGAATAAAATATCCTCAGTTATAAAATATGGTTGGGTATTGGCTGAAAGACAGAATACACTTTACAGGCTTTTTCTTATAAATAAATTCAGGTATAATTGAGTAAGGTATTTTGTTTTGTTTTTAATTGCAGTAAAGAACATTGCTTCAAAACTACTTACATGAGTGTTAAATGCTTGTAGTTGGAAAGCTCTTTTGGAACAAGGGTAAACTGATTTCCATCCAAATAACTAAACCAGAAAAAAAAACCAAAGAACATTATGTATTTCATTTAAATAGCATAGTAGCATCTTCATCCACTAATCTCAGAATCCAACAGTAAAGTTAATAGCAAATGAACTCATACCATTTCCATTTTATAAGAAAACATGCTTACAAATCTTGGTTTTTAGAGACACAACTGAGGATTTGTAGCATAAGATCCAAATGCTAATGTATCATATAGAATGTCTATTATGAAGTAACATGGTAAAAATCATGTCTTGCATTATAGTTTCTATTATTTCATAACAACTCTGCAAAATGAGGTCTTTATCATCTCCATCTCCCATACACCTACAGAGGAAAGGTAAATCTGACTTCCGCAAATCACATTAAGTGTGGATTTTTAGCTATCGTAATTAGAAACAGACTCTGACATTGCAGAGGTAGTCCTTTACAGTACAAACAGCAAGGCCCGGTTTTAGCTCTAACAAAAAATTCATTTGTAGTGCGTGTGGTTCGGGTCACCTTCCTTTATTTATCCTGGTTTATTTCATGATACCAGTATAACGTGGTACAGTCCTATTCCTATGAAGTATGTTAGGGACTAAAGACAGTAATCAATTTACTCTTCACTAGAAAAGTCAGATTTTTTTCCCCTCTCAGTAGGTTCACAGCTCCTGTATTATATCGCTCACTCTTC
Source organism: Falcunculus frontatus (assembly GCA_013398115.1). Classification (NCBI taxonomy): domain Eukaryota; kingdom Metazoa; phylum Chordata; class Aves; order Passeriformes; genus Falcunculus; species Falcunculus frontatus. The sequence goes on from VZRV01003183.1 coordinate 1,563,033, forward strand.
TTCCATGCTCATAATTCTCAATAAGATAACTTCTCATCCTTAGAGTTAATGGGTACAAAGCCATCAAACTGTACCAGCACCTGTATTACACGTGGAGGAAGGTTACAAGCCTTGCCTAAAAAGCTTCCAGTGTGCAGCCAGACATAACGAAGTACAAGTGGGGGAGTTCTTCGTGTAACCAGAGCAAGCAGTTCAGAGATGATAAGAAGTGCTGAATTTACCTGATGGTTTGAAATGAAGCAGATAGTGGCAAGAAGATTAAAGGTCTTTAGTTTCTCAGCTGGGACAAATGACTCTGCTGATGGTGGTATTAATTATGTTTCCTAGAACCAGAGTGAAAACTACACCCTCATTATCCCTACACAAAGATGGTATTTTTGCTATCCGGAAACTTGCAACAAGCTTGAGCTAAGAGCAGTCTTTGATAGAGACATTTTTAATTTTATTTTAGGCCTAATTTCTTTACGTATGCTGTAGCATCTTTGGAAACTTTTGACCAAATGGATGAGCTGAAACGCAGTTAAACTTCACGAAATAACCATCTACATCTAATCAAAAGGCTGTCTTTCTTTCTTTCTTCCCTTTTTTTTTTCTTTGGACAATCCCTTTCTAGGGCTGCTTGCCAAATTCAAAATGTGTCTCAACAAGCTTTATACTTATACTATGTTAATGGTGGTAAATAGAGCATGGGCTCATATAATTACTAAAAAACCAAACCAACTTTTAAAATTTTTGAAGAAGTAAGTATTCTGAGGAAATTCTTTCAACAACAGATAAATTAGGTTGTATTATTAAGCTTCATTAGAACTGAAGTACTACAAGTATCTGCTTGTCTGATAAAAATTTCTCTTTGTTCAAATGAAGCAACTATTAAGATATTTTATAAAACACATGAAGAGTACATCTTAGAAGAGCCACGCATGCTAATGAACAAGAAGAATCAATCAGTATGCTAACTGATTAACAGGAACCACCTCCATCATCCTTTTGAAAAACATGCTAAATTGAATGCTTAGACACCAATTAAAGCATACAAAATTGTACACAAATGAATTTTCAGTCACAGTATTCCACTTTCAATTCCAAAAGTATCTCTCTTTATCTGCTTTGTTTTACACTGTGTTGATGACCTTATATTGCCAAATTGAGTTTATACCAGACTATATTCAAGAAAGTCATCTTCTCTTTGAGGAAAAAGACCCAAAACACTATACCCAAAACTTAATGAAGTTATGGGTTTATATACCTGTGTGCTAATTTGAGTTCTTAATAATTTCAATTTCTTAATGGCTAAAGACTTTTGGATGCTATTAAGCATCAGACTAATGGTGGACATCTCAGAATCTTCTATATAATACCAAACTGTAAAAGAGTAAAATTTTTTAGTGACTTACGAAATGTAGTTATTCTGTTTTCTGGAAAAGCACTACATTAACCATGAATTATGAAACATTATTAAATACTTGCCATATGTAACACAAACCAACATTTTTTCTCATAAATCATTTCTATTTTTTTCAATATTGTGATATATCTGATCAAGAATCAAAACAAATGAATATCTTGATTTTTAGGTTCATATTTTCCCTTTCATAATAAATAAAAATTTGTTCATATAGTCTTATGAATAGCTTATTCAGTTAATATCTTCAAACAATATATGAGGTAGCAAGTTCTTTTTTATATCTATGTTACTGTCCACCTGCGTATTCAAATTGTATCTTTCATAGAATGCAATCTTAACAATTTTTCTCATAGAAAAAATGTATCAATAGATTAATAAAATATCCCAAAGTTTACAAAACTGCCTATGTGAAAAGGAAGACATTCTATTAAAACCAGTATTTTTGAAATATCACAAAACTGTCATAATCTCTGCATCATACAATATCCTGAGTTGGAACATCACAAAATTGCAGAATCATTAGGATTGGAAAGGACCTCTGGCAATCATCCTGTCCAACCCCCCTTCCAAGACAGGGTCACCTAGAGCAGGTGACACAGGAACACACACAGTTGGGTTTTGAATGTCTCCAGGGAAGAGACTCCACAACCTCTCTGGGCAGCCTTTCCAGTGGTCTAACACCCTCAATGTAAAGAAGTTCTTCCTCATGTTCAGGTGCAGCTTCTTGTGGCTTAGTTTATAGCCATTATTCCTTGTCCTGTTGCTGGGCACCACGGAAAAGAGTCTGGCACCATCCTGTTGACAACAGCCTTTGAGATATTTGTGTGTATTGATGGGATTCCCCCAGTCTTCTCCAGACTAACCAAGCCCAGCTCCTACAGTCCCTCCTCACAGGAGAGATTTTCAGCCCCTAATCATCTTTTTAGCCTCCACTGGGCCCTCTCCAGTAAATCCTCGTCTTTCTTGAACTGTGGAGACCAGAACTGAACACAATATTCTGGAAGTGGCCTCACAAGGGTTGAATAGAGAAGGAAGATCACCTCCTTTGACCTGCTGGTTACACTTTTTCCATTGCACGCCTTTTCTCCAGTGCACAACTTTACTCAGTTGGATTGAGTCCAACCCCTGGCCCTGCACAGGACAGCTCCTAGAGTAACACCATGTGCCTGAGAGCATTGTCCAAACTCTTCTTGAACTCTGGTAGGCTTGGTGCTGTGACCACTTCCCTGGGGAGCCTGTTCCAGTGTCTGACCACCCTCTGAAAAAGAACCTTTCTTTGCCATAATTTTACTTCATGCTGAAGTTAAATCGACTGGTTTGTAGTTACCAGGGTCAACTCTCTTGCCCTTCTCAAAAACTGGGACATTTTCCAACTTCCTGTTGACTGGGACCTCTCCAGATTACCAAGAACATACAGAAATCATTGAGAGAGGCCTTGAAATGACATCAGTCATCTCTTTGAGTACTTTTGGATGAATTTCATCAAGCCCCACAGACTTAGAGAAGGCCAGTAGGAGCAGCAAATCCTTTGCAAGTTTGGGGTTGACTGGGAGTTAATCAGTCTCACAGTCATCGTCCTCCAGCTCCAGGCATTGGGACCCTCGGAGCCAATCACTGGTATCAAAACCCAAAGTAAAGAAAGCATTAAACATCTCTGCTTAGTCTATGTCCCTGTTTGTGAGGTGACCATATTCATCAAAAAATGAACCAGTGTTTTTTTCTGGACTGCCTTTTGTCATTAAGATATTTTAAAAAGCTCTGACTGTTGTCCCCAGCAGTACTGGCCAGCTTCAACTCTAATTGGGCCAATTTTCTTCCTACACTGACAAGCATTACCTCTGTATTCCTCCCACGTCACCCAACCTTGTTTCCACTGGATGTACGCTTTTCTTTTTTACCTTAGCTCCAGAAGATCCCTGCTTAGCTGAGCTGGCCTTCTGCCTCACCTGCTTGACTTCTGACATTTTTGAGTTGCTTGCTTTTTAGCTCTTAACAGGTGATACTTGAAAAGTGACCAGCATTGATGTACCTCAGTACCTTCAAAAGCATTTCCTATGGAGATCTTACTAGTTCCCTGAGCAGCCTGGAGTCTGCTCTCCTCATATCCAGAGGTGAAGTTTTGCTGGCACTTTTCCTCCTGTCAACAGAGATTTTAAACTCGACTGCTTTAGGACCACTGCGGCCAACACAGACACCAGATGCCACTTTACTCAGAAGACCCTCTTATTAACATGCAACAAACCCCAGAGAGCACCCTTCCCAGTCCACTCCCTTAGTACCATAAAGCCATTGTTCAGGTGTTTTTAACTCTCCGACAGAGATGAAGGCCATTGATTTAGAGGATTAAGGTGCTTGATTTAGAGGTAAAAAGTATTGATTTAGAGGTATAATAAACATGTTCATTATGAAAACACGTTCATATTATTGTTTTCCTTTTGCTTTCTCACATAATTGAACTTCATTCCTTCCTGACCAGTGACCAGAGTTTAATCAGATTCAGTGTTGCCCCTAATTTAACCCATTGTAACACATCACCGACACATGGTTATACAATGGTTCAGTGCTGGGTATATAAATTCTGAGACAGATTACAATTTTATATACATACATTTGCAAAGCTTTTCAGTAACAGATAGTTCTTAAGAGTGGTTTGGGACTTGCAAAGCATTGCTAATTCAAACTTAACCTCAAGTTTTTCAAGATAATGTGGAAGTCTTTATAAAGCAGTGGATTAACAAATTTCAACTCATCTACTAAATTCAATTCTTCATTTTCTTTTCCCCTCATTCTTGACCCTGAGAATGAAAATCTGACATTAATTTTCATAAAAGGGAAAAAAAAGTTTTCCACTTACAGTTCCGTTACATCTTTTGGGATACCTCTAGGCAAAGCTTTTAGACCTTTGTTGCTGCAGCGAACTACTGTGTCCAGACAAGCACATTCTGCAGGGCAGCGGGCCAGGGGAGAGCAGCTATTGTCATCATTTCCTGGTTAATAAAAACAAACAGATGCTAAGATTTCTAATAAATGTCACTTCAGTATTAGCAATAATAGCCCACCTGGATTTTCTTTAAGCCAACATGATTATTTCTGCATTATAATATCTCAAGGTAGGGAAAAAAATTACATGATCTGTGTAAATCATCAGTCCATTCTTACTAGGTAAGAATGTTATTATACGGAAAAAGAAAATCATTAAAGAAAGAGTAAATCCTGAAATGAAAGACAATAAAATTAACAAAGTATTAAAACTAGTGTCTTTTAAAAAAATATACAGCCTTGAAAATTGACAAACCAATAATGCAGTAAATGGAAGTATATGTGAGAGATGCAAGATAGCAGCATTTCTTTTAATTAAGAGTTAATGAAGCCACAAGCTATAAGATGTCATGTTATTTGATCAAGTAACCTGATCGTGTGCTTGATTCAAGCATTGGTGTTTGAAAATATTCTCATCTGTACTATAACATTTGATCAATTTTTTTATACTATTTCTAAATTATTAATTACAGTACTGAACATAGGCAAGAAAAACTTTTGAAGCCATATATACAACAGCATATATACAACAGCTTGCTGCTCATCCAAAAATGGGTGGAAAACTTTTAAACTGACATAGATACTGAGCATGAAGGCCTTTAAAGTGCAGTATTTTGGGAGTTATGGGAGTCATGCAGCTATCTATATGAAAGCTGAAATTATAAAAGGTTCAAATAATTATTTCCTTACCATCATCACATGTAAAATCCTGAATTGCCACATCCTGGATAGGAATCTCTTTGAGGAAGTAGGGTTTTTGGCAGCGAGGGTTCCCCGTCACAATGCGTTTCTTCCTTAGCCAGTCTCCAAGCCATGCGAGATGGCAGTTGCAGTTGAAGGGATTGGCCAAGAGGTTTCTGAGAACCACAAGAAAGTTTATCTCAGATGACACCACCCTTTCATCCTAAGGATTCTATTTCTATTTTCAAAAAAGCATACCTTAAACACCATTCTTCAAACAATACGGCGTGTAAACCATAGGTGAAAGGTGTAATTTAGGCTCTGTGTGGTGAATCTTGATACAACTTGTTCAGAAATAATTTAAAACTGTCAAAGACCTGACTTCATGTCAAGCCACTCCGTACCAATAATGCAATAATTTCATATAGAGATGGAGGCTGATTACTTTACATTATTAGCTTTAACCTGACAACAGCTATTCCATTAATTTATCGTCTCAAGATTTCCATCTTTTATTTGCTCCAGAGAATAAGTTTCCTATCTGAAGTGACAGCTAAGTTGATTACATGCCAGTTACAAAAATGAATTTACTTCTAAAAGTCTCAGTACTTTTGGCATCTCCTTATTTCACCACAAACCTATCGACAATTCCATTATTTATAAATATGTCATCCTTAATATGCAAAATTAGTAACTGGGTGCAAAGTGTCACTTTTCATGTAAAAAGGGGATTAAGTACTTTCCTGAATGATGCTACCTACAACCAGCATTTCTTCATGAAACCAAGTGGAAGCTTTGCTTACTCTTTTCACTTGCCTTAAATTATGTCACATTTAAATAAAAAAAAAGATCTTCTTTTTATAGAAAATGAGGCTGAAGCTTCATTATTAAACACATATGAATTAAGATTCCCAGAAGGCCACGGAAATTTAAGCTACTAACTAGGTGGCACAGGGCACAGGGCAGAAGGACAGGCAACATGGTAATCTAACCAGTTGTGATTGTGTGCTGTCTACCCAAAATGTGGCTTTCTACCCTGATTTAGATCAGTGGGCTTCCACAAGAGGAGTGAGCAGGATGCTTTTCCTGCCTTCTCAGACACTTCTGGAAACCAGTCTAACACTGTATCAAAGGGCACCATGAAAACATACTCTTCATGTGTCCAAGACGGTCCAGAAAATAAAATTTCTCAAAACTGCCTCTATGAAATCTTTTTATCCCTGAACTTCACCACGTGCTGTGAAATTACACATCAAAGTATTAAGGGAAATGCCCCTCAAAGGTCAGAGATTTAAATATGGTTATGGTAAAAGATGAACGTGACTTACAGCGTAGAGAGCGAATGTAGCGTGTCAAAGGAGCCGGGTGCCACGGTGGTGATCTGGTTATCATACAGCGAGAGCAGGCGGACAGAGCTCAGCCCTGTGAAGCTGTCGTTTCCCACACAGCTCACTCTGTTGCTTCTCAGCATCCTGAGAAAGAAGGATCAGCATTTTTCAGCTTAGCCTGGGTAAGGACCAGGGCTGAAGTGATTGCTGGAGTGAGGACCAAGAGGTATGACTCCAAAGAGGGTGCTGCCAGTGAAGGGACCACCAGTGCAGTGACCCCTGTGCTGCCTGTCACCTCACTGAAGAGACTGAGTGCAGTGTGTGTGGAGCAGGCTGGAAGACAGAAAGGTGGGTAGGTTTCACAGAGAGCAAGGTGTGTTTCACAGAATCACAAAAGGGGTAAGGTTGGAAAGGACCGCTGCAGGTCATCTGGTCCAACTTCCCTCCTCAAGCAGGGCTCCCTAGAGCTTTTCCCTAGAGAGTTACTCAGGATTGTGCTGAGGTAGCATCTGAGTATCTCCAGACGAGACCCCAAAACCTCTTTGGCAACCTATTCCAGTTTCCCCTAAGCTTTCGTGTTTTTTACTTGTTCTTTCAATATGAGAAGCAGTAATTATGAATTTTTAATTGCCAAGAAATGAAACTGATTGAAATTCGCCAAATCAAAGAAACACAGCAGCCCTCTCTTCATATTTCCAACGCTGATAACTCCAGAACTGCTATTTATATAGAACACAGGCTTGTACCAGCTGACCTCCTCTTCAGGCCCCTTTCACTTCATTTTTCCTAGCACAAATTCCAGAAACCACTTCTACTGCATTCAGAGGCAATTCATTCAAAAGAAATTAGGCTACCCTGACTCCTCCTCAACATGACTCTAAGACAGTACAAATTTCAGAATCCTAAGCTATTCTAAAATCTCTCAAATTTCTATAAAACTTAAGAGCTTTGAAGTCTGTTGTTCTCCTCTCTGTCCATCAAAAGACAGTAGTTTTCCCCCATGCTCTTGTCTAGGACTAGCTACTTTAAACAATTTTAGCAGCTTTAACTGCAAGGTTAGAAATTGTAGACATGATTTATTTAAAATACCTAATGTCTGTGGACAGCTGAAACCCCAAAGACCATTTAATCTTGGCTCTGGTCTGCAGATCAGGAGGACAGGCTCTCTGAAGAAGGCCAAGATGCTGTAGATTGTATAAACATCTTTTTTGAGTGGAAAGAACTAAACTGCTTCATGGAAAGAATGAAATGAGTTCAAGCTATAGTGCTTTTAATCTTGCCTTCACTATTGAAATGACAAAAAAATTACTTAGGAAAGAATCATTGCCCACATTTCAATACACACCAGAACAATTTCTTCCTCCAGCAAAATTCCCAGTAATGGTTGAGCTGAAATGAATCAGACTCCATTACATAAAATGTGTAATTCCCGTGCAAAATTCTGTTACTTTGATGATTATTCCCATTTCCATTTTTGAAGTTGGATGTTTACGCATTCTGAACTTCTTCATTGCTTTAGAGGACTCATTATACACATTATTAATAATAAATTAATATAATGTATAGCTTCTTGTAAAATAAGAACAAAAACTAAAATATGCTTGAATAATCCACAGCTAATTCTCCAAAACAGGTTTTTTTTTAGGACAGATACAATAATATTCTCAAAAATACCTGTGAGAAAAGAAGAATAAAAACACCAAAATAAATATACTTACAGGGTTTTGAGACTTTCTAGTCCTTTGAACATTTTGTGTTGAACACTTTCCAAGCGGTTGCTTGTGAGCAATAGTTCATTCACACCAGAAGCTCCATCAAATGCTCCTTCTTCTATATCTGTAATCTTGTTATTGCTCAGGTTTCTATTACACATTAACAGAAACAGAGAAGAACTGATGGGATTTACTTTTCTAAATATCCTAGATTAACTGTTAAATGCTGCAGACTGTATAAATTTCAAGACAGACTTAGAATCTTAGTTTTCCACTAAGGTTGAAAAAGACCTCCAAGATCATCAAATCTTGATGCAATAGCCAAGTTATTGTGTAAAAGCACAAAATATAAATATATCATTCAATTTCAAACTAGTAAAAAAAAATTGAATGCCCTTCTAATTAAAGAAGCAATGATTTTTAAAGTAATCTTTGGAAGATGTTTTTAAATAATGGCAATTAGCCAATCCATGCTGCAGTCACACAAGAACATATTTTCCTAATTTTGAATCTTATCAGTAACTATATTTTTTCAGGTCTCCAGCCTTTGTAGCATTTTTAGATGAATTTAATAACAAAATTATACTGTGTGAGTTCAACAAACCGCTCTGATTTATATTAGCTCAATAGAAAAATATAGGAAAACAGTATAAAGAGCAACATATGTAAAGGAAATGTCTGAATGTAAACAGTACATGGAACGTTAATAATTTATGACATTAGTTAGAAAGGAGGGTTTATAAGCAAGGTAGTTCATTTATCTGCAATTTGCATGCAAAGTGGATCAAAATGTGGGGAAAATGACCTAAAATGTTGCCGAAATATTTAGTGTTTATGATTTTAGTCGAAATATGGAAATTACATCCCAAATGTGTAGTATCTGTACTATATATACACAAAAGCATGTATACCAAAAGCATGCATTTTCTTAAATATTTTCATGTTAGTCTCCTTTTGTTTTGTTTGATATCATTATTTACACATATTATAGAAGTACATAGCTGCACATTAAACAATGTTATAATACACTACTGATTTTTAAAGACATCTTAAAAACTCTCTGAGACAAAGTGAATGGAAGTAAAGCTAAAGACTATTTGACGGAATTAATGGTATTGGGAAGAAAATTAAACATTATTTGATGAAATTTCTAGAACAGTGTTTAAATAATTCAAAGCAAGAAAGATACTATTTGTTAGAAAAAAACCCAAGAAGTTGTGGCTTAATCTTTAGTGCTGACTACTCTCTCTAACCTAGCTGAAATGTAACTTGCAACTTGCCTGTGAGGAAGGATACAATCATAGAATCAGTTAGGTTAGATAGGACCTTTAATTTCATCAAGTCCAAGCACTTAATCCAGCACTGCCAAGTCCATTACAAAAACGTATCCCTAAATCTTTTAAATTCCTCCACTTGGATAGCAAGTCCACCACTTCCCTGGGTGTCCTGTTCCACTGCTTGACAGCCCTTTCCATGGAGAAACCAAACTAAACCTCCTCTGCTGCAATTTGATATCATTTCCTCTCGTCTTGTCACTTGTCACCTGGGAGAAAATGACAACCCCCACCTCACTACAACTTTTTTTCAGATAGTTGTAAAGAGTGAAAGGTCCTCACTGAGCTTCCATTTCTCCAGGCTAAACAACCCATTTCCTAAGCTGCTCCTCATCACACTTGGGCTCCATATCCTCCAGTAGCTTTGTTACCCTTCTCTGGACTCTTTCCAGCACCTCGATGTCATTTTGGTAGAGAGGGATCCAAAACTGAATGAAGTACTCAAGACGTGGCCTTACCAGTGCCAAGCACTGAGGGACAATCACTGCCCTGGTTGTGCTGGCCACACTACTGCTGATACAGGCCAGATGCCATTTGTCTTCTTGGCCATTTGGGCACACACTGGTTCATGTTCACTTGGCTGTCAACCAGCATCCCCAGGTCCTTTTCTGCTGGGCAGCTTTCAAGCTACTCATCACCAAGTCTGCAGCACTGCATGGGGATGTTGTGACAGTGCAGGACCTGGCACTTGGACTTGCTGAACCTCATACCATTGGCCTTGGCCTATCTATGCAGCCAGTCCAGATCCCGCTGCGGAGCCTTCCTGCCCTCCAACAGATCAACACTCCCACCCAACATGGTATCATCTGCAAACTTGCAGAGGGTGAATTTAATCCTCATCCAGATCATCGACACAGGTATTAAACACAACTGGCCCCGACACTCAGCCCTAGGGAACACCACTTGTAACTGTCTGCTGACTGGATTTAACTGCATTCACCACCTCTGGGCCCAACCATCCAGCCATGCTTTTACCCTGTGAGGTATACGTCAGTTGAAGCCATGAACAGCCAGTTTATCTCAGAGAATGCCGTGGGAAATGGCGTCAAAGGCTTAGCTAAAGTCTAAGTAGACAACACCCACAATCACTGCTTTCATTTAGTTTCATAGTGGAGCTGTTCGGTGTGCAAGGTGCTGTGGAAGACTGGAAGCAAGAAACTAATTATTTCTAATCTCAGATGGCTTGTCCATGTCAAGCCCTTAGTTTCCTAAAATCTTTTTTGTTCTTGCTGTAACATGGATACTACTTCATCCACTTCACATAGATATTTTAAAGATTAATGTTGCATAGCTAATCAATGTTGCAGTGCATACACATGCTTTTTTACTGATGAAGCATCAAATCAATGAAACATTTAGGCCTCAATTTTTCAATGCCATCTGTGCAGAAAGATCTTTGCACCTATTTTGAACCTCCAAAAGAAATATGAATTTCACAAAAATAAAGAATTCACTCTTATTGGTGTCTCTGTAAAATTAGTACTTCACTGCTTTCCAGTGATGCACTGTATTATTCTCTCAATGAAAGAATGTCGTAACAACTGATAACTATAATAGGAAGTTATGAAGCAGTATTATTAAAATAGTTAACTTTTCATTTATCTTTTTAAAATTTTTTTCTCTTTTCAATTAACCAGATTTTAAAGCTTTTGGGAGTTCCAACAGACAGGTACAACAAGACTGATTAACATTCATACTTTATTTCTTTTGTCTTGAACATCTTCTCAACTTAAAAGAAATATTGTTAAATATGAAGATCTGACATACATATAAATGTGTCTGCATGTATGTGCATGTATGACTCATGAAGCATTTTATTTATTTTCTAGAATCTTGCAATCATAGAATGTCTTGGGTTGGAAAAGGCCTTAAATATTATCCAGTTCCAATCAGTCTGCTGTAGGCAGGGAGAATTTCACTATACCAGGTTTCTCAGAGACTCATCCAACCTGGCCCTGAATACTTCCAGAGGTGGGGCATCCACAGCTTCTCTGGGCAACTTTTTCCAGTGTCTCATCACCCTCACAGTAAATAATTTATTTCTGATATCTAATCTAAACCTAATATCTCTCAGTTTAAACTCATTCCTCCTTGTTCTATCATGCCCTTGCAAAAAGTCTCTATCCATCTTTCTTGTAGGCTCCCTTCAGGTACTGGAAGGCCACAATTAGGTCACTCTGAAGCCCTCTCTTTTCCAGGCTGACCAATCCCTAATCTCTCAGCCTTTCCTTGTAGGAGATGAGCTCTCCATTCCTCTATTTTGGTGGCCTCCTCTGGACTTGCTCCAACACGTCAATGTCCTTCCTGTGCAGCAGACCTGAGAGCTGGATGCAGCTCACCAGAGTGGAGTAGAGGGATAGAATCCCCTCCCTCACCCTCGTGCCCATACTGCTTTGGATGCAGCCCAGGACATGTGGCTTTCTGGACTGCAAGCATGCATTGCCCAGTCATGTTGACCTTCTTGTCAACCAATACCCCCAAGCCTCTTCTGTTCATCCCTGAACCCATTTTGATACTTGGAGTTTCCAGGACCCAGGTGCAGCACTTTGCACTTGGTCTATTGCACATCATGAGATTCCCAGGACTCACTTGTCCCTGGACCTCGTCCAGGTCCCCTGGGATGACATCCCATCCTTCAGGTGTGGCAACAGCACCATTCAGCTTGGTGTCACCTGTAAATTTGCTGAGGGTGCACTCGATCGCTTTGTCTGTGTCATTGATGAGGACATTAAATACAGATCCTTAAGGGACACCATTTGTCATTGATGTCTGTTGGGACTCTGACCCACAGACCATTACTCTCTGGATGCTGCTGTCCAAACAATTTCTTAACCATCTAAGCCCACCCATGGAATCTACTAATCTATTTTCAGTTGTATTTTTCTTCACTTACTATTTATGTTTAGATTTAATCCTGAAACGACTGAGCACAGAGTCACAAAGTCTAACTAAATTATCTACCCTCAAATACATCTTTTACATAAGCTAAAGAAAAGCTTTTCATAGTCTTATTTTTAGCAACAACTGCAACTGGTAAGATTAAAAACTCCTCTTAGAACATTAAATGTTAACATGGGTTTACATGGATGACCTATCAAACCACTTTTTCTCGGTCATTTTAATTTTGATATTCCCCTCACCTAATGACAGTTTAATGAAGCACAGAATCAATGGCATGTCCTTAATGTGCTGAAAGAGGCAAAATTTTCTGGTTAGAGAGTAATGCAGGAAGTTACAAAAGATTACTGGAATCTTTTCTAAGCAGCTTATACTGCGAGCTCCCTGCTGTGGCTGCATAACAGACCAGCTGGCTGGACGCTGCTGCGAAGGTGCTGGAGCTATACACCATGAGAAGTGGTTGCTGGCAGTGCCAAGCCCCATAGAGAAGAGCTGCCAACTCTGACCTACCTCAGGGATTAATTTAAACCCATTCCTGATTTTCTATTAGAATATACTGAAACTTTTGTAGATTAGAACTAAGAAAGGTGGAGAGACACAGCAAGGAGCTAATGCACTATCCGAATAAACAAGGTCATTGAAGTTTCACTTACATTTTACGCAGCTGAGGAAGTTTCTTAAAGATTCCAGTAGCTTCCAGGACTGAAAATTCGTTGTTATTTAGTCGCCTAAAAGAAATTACATCAATTTCAGAAAAAAATGATTCAGGCATTAGTACAGAATGTTCCACACTAAGTGAACTTTTCAGTCTGGTTTCCCTGAATAGCTGATGTTTAACTGGTAGCTGAAGAAAAATTCCTTATATAGTGACATTTCTAATTTTGATAATTCCTGTGAATGAACATAGTAATTCCTGTGAATGAGCATTCCCATTAGTTAAACTTAGACGCACGTAAGACATTTTCAAAACCTGATCACAAAATTTTATACAGCTGAAACTGAAAAGGAATATAAGATGACGTTTTTAATTTTTCAAACAAAAATATAACTAAGGAAGGATTCCATGGCAACTTATAAATAAAAGTCTTTAAGAAGGATATATAAACCACTGAAGATTAGTCTTCTGTTCTTTAAAGAATATCAGGTGGAGTCTGCCAGACATCTGGAGGTACTCACAGAACACTATTTACAAGAATGAAATAATTACTCTTCTTTTGAATAGGGAATGAAACCCACTCCATAGGTCTTCCCATGAATTTAAAAACACTTCTCTTACTATGATTTATCTTCATACCATTACAGCTGGCATACATATATTGCTTAAGACAGCATTAAATGCTGACTTGTAGTACTGTAAGAAGGTATGCAATGAGCAACAAATACAAGCTGGACACTCCTCTTTCCTGCACAGGGATCAAGGCTTACAGTACAGTATACCTTCAACAGCAGCCAGGTTAGGGGACCATCTATATTTCAAAAATTACCTGCATTGACCCAGTACTCCCTATTTCCTCTCTTGAAAGAAAATGGAAATTAAGAGTCTTAGATCCTTTATATGCTCTAATGGAGCCATATTATTAAGGCAGGGAGTCTGTCCAGTTTTTTTTAGCGATTTTAATAGGAAGGAGAAAATATGACTGACAAGATCACCGTGAAATGTAATTCAGCACGATTCTAAACCCAGAATGCTTTTCAGAATTGTCTTATTGCAAGACAAGTTTAAAAAACCCCTAGAAAATTAAAGAAAGCTGCTTGTTCATCCTTCTCTCCTGTTCATTCTCATTGATAGTTAGAAGGGAAATTAAAGCTGTAAATCTGAAGATATGGTTGTACAACAGTTTCAACATGGAACCAAACTGAAAGAGAAGGAAATTTTTTGGATATACACAAAACATTCATATACCACACCAAATTACAAGGAACACAAATTTCAGAATATGATATCACCTCCAAAAATCAGCTGGATGACTTAATGTGATTTTTAGTGGGACCATATAAAACATTCTTGCACATTGTCAATTAAAAAAATTACTTCTTCACTCTAAATACCCTTTTCTTTACCCTCTCTATCAATAACAGAAGCACTGACCATCCTATAAATGCTGACATCTTTAAATACTTTTCAAGTGCTATACCATCTATAATGACTTGATAATGAAAACATTTACTGATTCTAATAATACTTGCTCTACTACAAACATTTCTAACCCCATTGAAAAAGGCAAACAATTTGATCATTTATTCTTTGCAATGATCTTCTACCTATTAAAAGTAATTTACTTTGTCTGTCCCTCAAGTGTCTTTCACACAAATGCCTTCAACCTTTCCAGTCTTCTTTTCTACGATTCTTGTTCTCCTTGAATTATTTTCTGAGCAATTATATCCATCCTGAAAAGTGAAGCCTTTAACACAGTATTCCAGCCAATACTTTACTACTGCTATGTACAGTACAATAATTATTTAATATAATTTACATGCTACATTCTTATACATAGATCCTGAAATGAAATTTGCATTAGTGCCCAATAGCACTCCTTCATCTTTAATACGTGTGATAACCACATCTTGACCTACTTGCTGGTTTTTCCTCAGTCTTGTATTTCCGGTGCTAAATAGTTCTATTTAATTTCATATGTAGAATTTTAACTTTTATTTAAATTTTATTTATTTTATTTATTTTATTTAAATTAGTCCACACACAATGGAATCAAAATTATTACAGATGACTGGAAAGTTTGCAGATGTGATAGGATCTCCATTCTGGATCTTAATATTATTTTTTGAGCCCAGTACTCTTCACTGGTAAAGACAGCAACTATAGTTGCTACCTGTCAATCACTAGATCAAGAAAATGATCTTAAAATTACTTTTATCTGATTTATTCAAAAAGAAGTACTGAAATACCATTCTCAAAATGAAAAAGTATAGAGAAGCATTTGATGATGGTGTCTATACATTCCGTTTGTCTGGATTATTTGATGCTTTTTCCTGTTTTAGTAACACAATGCCTAAGATATTGCATGTTTTTGAACAATAGGTGAACCTTCCTGGAAGGCAATATACTGCAGTGATATTCATGCTTTCCAAAATTACCTTGTTAGGTTATCATCTATTGTACAATCATTTTAAAAATTCAACACACAAAACTGAAATTATTTTTTATTTAGCATTTCTCCCAAGGACTTTGGTTTGAATGATTTCCTGAAATGCTTCCTGAATTTTCCTATATATTAGAAAGCTACCTGAATGTGCAATTACAGACTTTTACTTTATATCAAATAGTTTACTGGCAGATTAGACAGATCTTTCACTGTTTTTCTGGAAGACTGTGAGCAAATGACAAAATGGGAAGTTAGAACAGCAGTTAGCTGGTTTAGTTACAATTTTTTTGACTTTTAAAATTAAGTATTCACCTTGAACTACATTAATATTTTCAGATTTTTTTAAAAAAACAACTACTTTGAAGGTTTTTTTCCTGTGCTATTATTACTGTTGCAATCTACATAATGGACACTTTTTTTAGAGAATCACAGAATACGCAGAGTTGGAAGAGACCCACAAGGATCATTGGGTCCAGCTCCTGGCCCTGTCACTGGTCACCAGGGAGAAGAGATCAGACCAGGGAGAAGAGATCAGTGCCTGTCCCTCCTCTTCCCCTCACGAGGAAGCTGTAACTGCAATGAGGTCTCCCCTCAGTCTCCTCTTCTCCAGGCTGAACAGACCAAGTGACCTCAGCTGCTCTTCATACGGCTTCCCCTACAGGCCCTTCAGCATCTTTGTTGCCTACCTTTGGACACCTTTTTTCCTTACTTTTGATCTTCATTTCCAAGCTGAGATTCAGCTCCAAACATCACCCTGCAGAAATTGGTCTAGCTCCCCTCATCACCTCTAGAAGCATCAATGTAATTTGACTCTAACAAGTATTTTTATATCATGTTTTGTGAGTAAAAAAAAAAAAGGAAGGCTAACTAGCTGCTATTCTCATATGTGCCAGTAAAAATTGTGAACTGGAAATCAAAGAATGGTCCTAGAACCAGAGTGCGAAGTCCCAAGACAAACAACAAAGACAACGCATCAAAGACCAGGAATTATAGGAGGAAATGAGAAAGAGCTGTAACTTTTGCATCAGTGAGGCAAATACCAAAAGAGTGTAGAGAAAATGGATTTTTAGCAGAAGTAAAAAAAAGGAAGAAGTAATTTCTCTATCCTCTCTAGAATATTTGCAAGACTGTTGAAATTTTTATTACATCAAATAGCTTGAAGAACAATCCATACAGCCTATCAAGTAGAAGGCTGAATAATGACTTTGTTACAGTTTAACACCCTCTTACTTGAATAGAGTGCTGGAAAGAAAAGGGCTCTTTAATGGCAAAAAATATAAAGGAAGCAATGATGGGAACTGAAGAGTGGTAGATTCCATCTTAAACCAAAAGTTCCCATTAAAAAAAAAAAAACCAAACAGAAGTGAAAGGAAATAATTAACTTCTGTAACAGTCCCAGGGGAATGGTGGATTTTTTAATTCACTAACACCTTCAATCAAGACTGGATATTTTCTGAAAGAAATTCTGTAACCAAACATTTAGTAAAAAAAAATTTGTTGACTGAAATTTAAGTATTTAGGATATAGAGTAGATGAGGCTTGATTATTTAATTGTTCCTTCTGAATTTAACAGGTAGGAACCATAATTATAGAAAGAAAATACTGACAGTTTATCTTTCACATGTAAATAAATGACTATGAAAAAAAACAACTAAAATGCTAAATTAAGATTATTATTTCTTCAGAGAAGAGACAATCAAACATGATTCCCCCTAAAAATCAAAGCAATGCATGCTTAATCACTTCAACAACTCCATTTTTCATCTCTTGGTTCAGTAATTGCCATTTATACAACCACTACTTTATGATCTCCTCCCACGCTTTAACCTGTTACCTATTCCATCAGCTTTTATTCTTAAATTAAAATAATTTTATCTCAAAATATTGCATAACATAAAATGCATATCTCCACCGAAATCTATCTCCCTTCATCCAAGACTGTATCAGTTTTTTCTCTGATTGTAATTTTCAGATTTGTAATAAGAACGTGTTGTGGTTCAAACCCAGCAAGACACCATGTTCAACACAGCCACTCGCTCACTCCCCCGCCGTCAGGATCAGGGAGAGAACCAGAAGGGTAAAAGCTGGAAAACTCACGGCTAGAGATAAAGACAGTTTATTAGGAAAAGAAAAAGCAGTGCACACAAGCAAAGAAAAACAAGAAATTAATTCACTGCTCTCCACGTGCAGACAGGTGTTCGGCCATCCCCAGGAAAACAGGACTCCTTCACGTGTAACAGCGTCTCACAAAGACAAATGCCATCACTCCTAATATCCTTCCCTTCCTCCTTCTTCCTCCCCTTTATATTCTGAGCACGATGTCACATGATCTGGAAGAGCCCTTCAGTCAGTTTGGGTCACCTGTCCTCACTCTGCCTCCTCCCATCCTCCCAGGCACACTCAACTTCCTCCCTAGTACAAAAAGCAGAAAAGGCCTTGGCTCTGTGTAAGCCCTGCTCAACAGTAACAAAAACATCTCTGTATTATCAACCCTGGGTTCAGCACAAATGCAAATCATAAGCCCATACAATCCACTGTGAAGAAAGTTAACTCTATCCCAGCCAAAACCAGCACAGAACATCACTAAGTTCAACTCCTTCTCCCAGCTTAGAGACAGATAAAAGTCTCCATCTGCGTTTTAAAAATATTTCAGTTTTAAATAGCTTTTCCTGTCCAGGTATTCAAATACTTAACAATAGTCTCATTATTTCATATCTCATTGCCATACTGCTGCTTTGATGCCAGCTGTAGACTGCTCTTTTAAGAGATGTGCCATCCTGTTGCTCGTCTCACCTCTGTGGGTGACAACTTGATCTAACACTCTTGTCTCCACATCTCTGTACTGCTTTACTATATCAAATCAAAGTCCCTTTTTTTCCCCTCAACATTTTGCCTTGTTCTTTAAACTGAATCTCCTAGGAAAACCAGCTATTTCCTTCCACCTTTGCTCTGCAATGACAGCCACTTTCATCTACCTTTCTGCCAATCCTACAACCATCTCCGCATTCCCTTCTATACTATTATTTGCACATGGAGAAGCCTTGTAAAGCTGTCTTAATTTTATCTTTCACTCCCTCCTCGAAGACTGCTTCAGTTGTAATGCCTACAAATCATTCCCATATGGCAATTATTAAGCAAGTAATAATCTCTGAGTTCTTCTCTGCCCATCTCTATTCATTATATTATTATCTCATCTTCTTAACCCAGCTCTGTACTGTTTGTCTGCTTTATCTTCCTCTGGTCTCCTGCCTGACAAATGCAATGTGTGCTTTGCATAACAAGAATCAGTTCTGTCTGTTTAAACACCTAGGTAGCACCTTTTAAGACAGACCCCTCTGGTTACTGTATTCCCTACTTTCTCCTGTAGTTAAAAGTAAAATAAACCCCACCACCTTTCAAAACGTCCAAGTGGGTTGCTCAGGTCTTGAAGAACTAGAAACATAGAACAGTTACTTTATGTCTTTATCATGGGTTTTTAAAGCTACATGGTATTGAAATCATGCATAAAAAATTTTTATGAATATTTAGTCCTTTGAAGTGCACCACAGAGGTTACTTTTAATGTTTGCTGTTCGAAAAAAGTAAAGCTGTGCTTTGATATTTGACAGTTTTAGTTAGTTTCTCCATAAGTAAATAATCCTTTCTTATGGGTTCAACTTACAACTCTGCTGTGTACTGGGGGATGTGATCAGGAATTTTGTTGAGTTTCTGATTGGAGCAGTCCACTGTGGTTCCTTCACAGCGACATTTCTCAGGGCAAGCCAAATCTGCAAAGCAGTCTCCACTTAATTTGGATCTGTAATCTTCAGTGCCTGCAGAAGATTCAAGTCAAAACACAGATACTAGGTCAATAAAGTATAAGATTTGCTTCTTGTGAGAGGGTTGAAAAGACGTCTGCAATGCAGATAACGGGTGGGCAACTTGGGAAATGCATGATAAACTTTGTGATACTGAACAGACACAAGGGCTTCAAGAGAGGGTTCAATATAGGGACTTAAGATATGCTGGAAAAAGAAACTGAGACCAACTTCACATAGCAGGATAACATTAACTTGAGCTTTTCACAGCTGTACTTTCTGCTGATTATGTTGTCAGCCAATCTAGCCTCGTTTATAGCTAATCACACAAATGCCACTTTTTGTTTTAGAATTTGTTTTCTTTCTCTGTATCAAGAATAAATAGATTCTCAGTGCCACCTTTTCTCTTTCTCTGGTTACAAATTTGTATTGTTGACTGGACTTCATTAACCTCTGTGATTTTTTTTATAGCCCCGATACTCCACATCATCTCAACACATAAGATTGAAAGCCCTGTTTTCAGCTTTAATTTAAAAAATGTGTGATCCTGACTTAAGCCTCAGCAGCTTGCCATGCTGTAGAAAGCTGCGTGACGTTCCATGGTGCTTGACAGAACCATGTTTTACTCATACCTCACAACCACATGGTTAGATCAAGCACAACAGAAAATCTCGCTACATTATCAAAACTGCATCCATTAGGCCAAGGATAAGAGCAAGGGAAAAGAGGAAGGAGTAGGTATAAATTACAGAAGCATTTGAAGTTTAATACTTGCATACGTGACATGGCATTCTTATTACTGAATGTCCAGTGCCACAGTAACAGTATCACTGTCACAGATTAAATAAAAATATAATATATACCAAAAAAAAAAGGAAAAAAAAAAAAAAGAACAACATGGAAAGTTTCCTCCACCATTTCCCAGAGTCAGTCAAAGAAAACATCCTAAACATATCAGGAAAAAACATCCAGTAAGGAACTGAGGGTGGGTGACAAAGAAAACAAAGAGAAGCCAAAAGGACCTGTGGGTTCTTCTTGGACAAAGGTGAAAAGACTGAGACTAGTAGAAGGTGCATCAGGGCTGGGAGGTACACTGTGATTTAGTTCAGACACTGAACTTTACTTACAGCCAAAATGGTGAACTCCTGCAAAAGTAAAGATAGCCAAGAAGGAAAGAAAGACAGAGTAATGCCAATTAAGACAAAAGCATGAACGAAGCTCTCATGTTCTCTACTTAACTTTCGTTTGATTAGAAGATGGTGCTAGGGCCATTGTCTTCAGCAGAAAGAAAGAATAATTCACTTTGAGTGGCATTTAAAAATGAAGATAAGATTGGGGTTTATTACAGATTTCATATAGGACGATGATCATGCCTCCCATGAATTATTCTTCACTATTTTGAATGTGTTCTTTAAAAGCTGCTCCCTGAATATATATGTAGGAGCTACAGAATATTCTGAGTTGGAAAAGACCCACAAGGATCATTGAGTCCAATGTACATGCTATGCCACTTAAATCCTTAATAAATCAAACAATTATAGAAGAAAGAGATTGCTCAGTGGAGGGGAAAAAACCCCAAGAGTCGTCACATACTATGGTGTCTACCACTTGTAAATGTTTTAGTAATACATATGATGAAACTACTATAGAGTATTTCTATGATGTAGCAGATAAATGATTTTTTTTTCAAATAAATGATTTACTACTTGCCAACTTTTTTGTCTTCCAAATTACTATAATGAAATTTTAATAAGACTTCATAGTGTCTGCAGAGCAATATCTCCAAATGACATATTTAAAAGAAATATTAAAAATATTTAAGTGTTTAAAGAAATGCTAAGATTTTTTATAGTATCCATTTAAGTATAAAGAAGTGTTTTTAGCACTTTTAAATACCCTGTAAACAAGTCTACAAATAAGGTTTTTTTCCTCCTGCATCCAGAGCACATCACTGTTAGCAGTTTAAACAATTAAAATATTCAGGGACAATGCCTTCAACAACTAAAATACTTTTAGGTAGCATCTACCTGATACCCTGATAGAAAGAGAAAGCAAAGAAGATGTATTTCAAGAAGCATTTATATAGCCCATTTTGTTTGATTTATTTCTTTTTTTTCTTCTTCTTTCCCCCCGCTACCCTGGAACAGCATTTTTTAAAGGGTATTTAAACAAGCCTAAGCTGCATGTGTGGCCATATTATAACCAGGCTGTGAGGACATTTGCTGGCAAGAAAACACTTCTAACTCACAAGCAAAAGTTGTGCCGGCAAGGTTGGGTAGAAGTCACTCTGTGGCAGGAATACAGCTGTTCTACATATTAAGGAATTGAGTGGTACTACAGGTTTCTAAAATTGAAATCCCCTGTTTTATGCTGCTTTAAAACACATTTTTGTGCATGCCAGTGCTGACAAATTGCTGCCTTATTTTGTATTTCATTTTGTCTTTTCTTCATATTCAAAACAACATATTAGTATAAGGGCATGAAGAACTTCACATGACTGCTGCAAATTTAAGTGTTATATCACACAGCATTTGGAGAAGAGCTGTTAAACATAAAGAGACAACTAAGATGACTGCAGAATGATGATATACCTGTAGTATTTGAAAGAAGAAGTGTACTGGTGTCCTAATCAATTATTGTAGATATTTTTCTAGATATTAAACTATGGCAGAAAATCCTGATTGCAAATCACATACTGTAATTCATCAATCGATGCATTATTCCCTTGTTTATTTTGTTATTTGTAATCTGTTAAGAATATAACATGAATATTTTTTTTAACTATTAAGAAAACAGTGCACACACTGACAAGCAAGGTAAAATAAAGAAAGATCCATATTTCAAAGAGCTAGGGCCAACATCAGTAAATATTTTGTAAAAATATCACAGACTTACTGTAGCTTAAAGCAGTGTGTAAATTGCTATTTCACCCCAAATCTAAAGTAATATTTTCTTCATTGGGAAGCATTTCTGATTCACTGTATGCGTGTGACCACAGAATGCCTCTAATTAAGAATATCAGCTTTCTTTTCCAAGCATTCCACTGTGATTTCCTAAACAAAAGGAGGGTGGGTGAGCAAGCAGTAGATGCAGCCAGCGTAGAGCATGAAAGCAAGGCAAGAAAACATTCATTTGTAGAATGTTTAGTTTTTAAAGTTGTGCTAGCTCTTTGATGGCAGCATGGTTTCCTGTGTTTAAAAGCAGCTCAGGAGCTACATTTTAAAAACAGTAGCAGCAGAAAGGCAAGGTACAAGGTAAGTAAAAGTGTCAGTTAAAATATGAACTAGCAGGTGCAACCTTCTAAATAATTTAAGTATAGGTATAATTTTGGTAGGTTTTGTGCAAATCTGTGAGACAGAAAAAGGTAAACGGAGCTGCATGCTAAGCTCTTATATTCAGAAAACAGAATTACTAGTATTCTACAAAGGAAACCTATGTATAGCTACAGGTATTGACTAATGTTAATACACATGCATCAGTTTCCTAAAAGCTATGACAAACTTTGCTTTTGAGGGGAAAGGGAGAGAATATCTGCAGTTAGTCAATCTTACTGCAGAGCCAAACCTACCTGGAATGAAATACTGTTCTTTAGCTAAATAAAGAGAAAAAAAAATAGAAGATGCACCTGAATGTCAGCAAGCAAAGAATGAGTTTTATTAGATTAAGTATGGACTGCAGTTAACTACAGATAATTTAGTGAAAAAATGTGTATTCACAACAAGAGCTGATAAACAACAAAGTTTGAATAGTCATAAATGTATCCGGAACATGGATAAAAAACCAGTTTTCGTCTGGTATTTGCACTTGAGACTGAATAAACTGTAGAATGCGAAATGCACCTGGAACAACTGGATACCATACGACAAAAGTTAGGATTTAAAGAAATGTAAGTAGAAAATGGAATAAGATTAGAAAAAGAAAACAGTAAATTTCAGTATGAGGCAAGCTCCTTGTATAAAGGGATATGTCATGTTTCCATATTTAGCTTAGAAATTTTTAGATCTTTCCCATATTCCAGAGCCCTGTGGAAATTTTACAAAATGATTTATGGTGGTGATACTTGTAGTGAATAACTTTAGCATTTCATTCTGAAGTTTTATATATTACATTTATTTTCTTAGATTTAATGCTACTCAGAAATAGTGCCAAATGTGTAAACTACAGTAATGTTCTGCAATCCAATAGTCTATGACTTCCCAGATTTCCCTTTACTCAGTCAAAGAACTAAAAAAAATTCTTCAATGTTTAATAATTCTGTAGAGAGACAGCTGCTTTCATTAGAACTTCTATAACCACTATTTTTTTTTGCCAATAAAGGAAAAATAGCAGCTGAACTAAGAAAATTACCTGAGCAGCGGAATTTCTTGCTTTTGATCTGGCCGATCCTTTTGTTTGCCAGACGGCGGGGGCTGGTGCAACGGGCACCACTGGTCTCAATGGGGTTTGTGTGAAGATAATCCGCCAGCCACTTCAGATGGCAGTCACAGATAAATGGGTTCTGAGCCAAATGCCTTTCATGAAGAAAAAAACCAATAATATCACACATTATTTCCCTTTGGTCTCAGCAGTACCCAGTGCTTTTACTGCACTGTAGAATATGAAGTCATACTTGAGAAAACCATAAACAAGAACATACGTACAAGGTCTGAATCGCACGTAGGGGTGAGAAGGTGCCTTTTGCAATGGTCTGAAGCTTGTTGTCATACAAAGAAAGAAGATTCAAGTTGTGCAGATCTTGAAATGCATCAACTCGCAGACAATTGATCTTGTTGGCATTCAATAATCTGTTTAATGGAAGATAATTATAAAACTGAAAGAAATTGCTCCACGCCACAGCTTTAGCATTTTTCACAGACAATTCTTTGTGCACCTTTGCAACCAGAAAAAGAGATGTAGTAACAAATAATAATTGACAGTGACATAAGGAATTTCAATGAATTGAAGTATCTTATTTAGGTTATACGTATTCCTACATATTTGAACCTTGGAGTTGAAATGTGTACATTTATTTAGCTAAAATCACATTTCTTGTATGTGCTGGTAGAATGTCTGTGTGGTATTTGTGTATTGTGCAAAGAAACAAGCCTAAAAAATCAAGTATATTCAAGGAAAACTAGTTTCTTTTGCCAAATAAATAAACAAACAAAAAAGGAACTGAACACTGTGTTCATTAGCTGGAAGAGATGTGCAGTGGCACTTTTAATTATATGTTACTAATCAGCATGCTGCCACATTAACAGAGTTGTAGTAAAAACTGGTGGCATGGAATATATCCAAATCTGTCTTGGATCCTTTTTCCTCTGCATCTTCAAAGGGAACCTTTTCTTCCCTGTACCTCCCAGACTTTTAGTGTTAAAACAAACAAGCAAATCTAAACCAACTTCTTTTGAAGAGAAAAAAAAAGAAGTCATTCCATCAGATGCATTTTAACAACCAAATATTTTTTACTTCTTTCCATGTTGAGCCAGAAATGGAATGAAATGGTAGATTTGAAACCTAATGCTCTGACAAAAAGTTTTGCAAACAAGTAGAAACTTACTGAGACCTAAATGTACTATCTATACAAAGCATATTAAGATATGGACTTTTTTTTTAATACAGAATTGAGAGTTCGGAAAGGTCTCTTACTTTTTTTTTTTTTTTTTTTTTACCAGATCTGAAATACATTTTATAACTAGAACATCTTTAAAGGAAAACAGGGAAGCATACCCTGCCGTCCACAATACTACTTTTGTGACTAAAGTAAATCAAAATGCAAACCTCTAGGTGGTGCTAGAAGTTGTATTTTTTTTTTGTATATATTTACTGTTTTGCCATCTTCAATTAGTTGTTAGTAATGGACATTTTGCCAACCACTTCATGGTGAAGTCTGGACATTAGACAATTCTAAACATGTGTGGAAAGGCTTTAGATTCTTTAAGAAGACCCTAACTCAACAAGTCAGCTATTCTGGGAGAAGTTCTTTCAAAACCACCACTGTTGTTTTACGGTCTATTTGACACTTTTCTTTTACACAATACACCTACTGCACAGCCTCTTCTGCTAAATATTGACAATATTTGATAAACATATCATCACGACATTCTTTATTCCAGAATAAAATCTAAAGAGCAACGGTTTAAAAGGTTACATGTGGAAATTTCCAAAGTGTTAAACAAAGTAGCAGCTGGAGTTCACAGAGTCAAAGAATTGTAGAGTGTCAGAAAACATCAAAAGTCATCAACGAAACTGTGGTGCAATACTGTTCTTTCACGGGTACAGCTAGAAATGCAATTGCATAGCATCTCCACTGTATATTTTCTCTTTATAAAAAACACAAATATTCCTTTTATGGTTCCCACACAACTTTATACATGCTATTTGCAGTTTAGAGGCTATCATATCTTTATATGTTTTATCCTTAGAAATTCCACACAGGAGAATAATTTCATTTTAATCATTTTAGGCTGAAACATTAACTGATATGATCACATCTGTGGATGAATGGCAAGCTGGCCTACAACAGTCTTGACTCTTTTGGCT
Source organism: Falcunculus frontatus (assembly GCA_013398115.1). Classification (NCBI taxonomy): domain Eukaryota; kingdom Metazoa; phylum Chordata; class Aves; order Passeriformes; genus Falcunculus; species Falcunculus frontatus. The sequence goes on from VZRV01003183.1 coordinate 1,588,849, forward strand.
TTAGCATAATTTGGTTTTACTGTACTTTGATCTTACATTTGGGATTTCCTGCCAGTTCTTCTTCTGGCATAAATCTCTCATCATGTTTACCCTTTTGAATGATCCCAAAATAGAATAAATAAAAAAATACTTACAGCAGTTGCAGAGAAAAGAGTCCTTCAAACAAGCCCTTTGGAAGTTCTGTGATTTTATTGCCATAGAGGACTCTGTAACAGGGAATAAAACAAAGCTACCATTATGAAAGGCATATGCTACGGTATTTTGACTTCAAAACTAGAGAAATTCCAATATTCCTGAAAGGAATTTAAGAACAACCACTTGATACTTGCAATATCCTTGTGGTCCTGAGAGGCAGCAGGATCACACATTTTCCCAAAAGGTGTGTAGCCCAAAGAGCTCTCTGCAGAATCAGCCCCTCACTGAGTACAGGTTTACCAAGGGACCTTGCTAAGTGGATTTGCTGTCTGTAAGAAAAACTAACTGGGGAATAAAAGACATGTTTGGTTTTTTTCATGTTCTTTGCCATGAACATATTTGCAAAAAACCCCATACATTATTAGTGTCCAGCTGTAAAAGACTGTTCAATTACCGCTACCATTCTGAAAGGATTATTACAACTTTCAGAATTGACTGACTTTATAGCAAAATTTTGCAGGGAGGAAAAAGGCCAAAATAATTTCACTAAAAGAATATGAGAAATTTGCTTCTGTTTACAGGTCAAACAGATACGTACAGTGAATTGAGTGAACGTAAGCCCTGGAAAGCATCTGGAGCTGCTTCAGAGATCTGGTTATTGCTCAGGTCACTGAAACAAATAAAATTCGATTCAATTAATTCAAGCTATTTTCAAAATAATGAACTTTAAGATAATATGTAATTAGAATTAAGCATGGATGGGAGAGAGAAATTAAAATATTTACATGAGACACTGCCAAAGAATTTTAATATAAAACCACTAAAATTGCCAGTACACTGAAACAGAATGCTTAGTTAAAAATAGACCTTTCAAAATGCTTGAAAAAAAAAGACAAAATATTTACTTTTCCTAATTGCTTAAGTACATTTTCTTAAGAATCCTCTTCTTTGCTATGAGTACAGAGCTATACAGCCTCAAAAATATCTGAAATTATCCTCATTCTCTTTTTTTTTAACTAGAATTTTCACTACAGTAACATAGCACTTCTATGCAGAACCATATTAAACAATTTCAATATTTGGTAAAAACCCAATTATCATTAGTATGACAAAGATGCTATCTATTCACAATAATCAGAATAATCAGGCTGCCATATCAGTTTACCTTTTAGCAGTCAAACTTTCATAAGTGCTCACACATTAACTACAGTTCCCCTGAACCATCTTGACTTGTTTTTGTCTTGTTATATTTATATGTGTATGAAAATAAATGTAAATTATCGGGTACATACATTCTTCGAAGCTTTTTGTAGGGGGAGAAAGCTCCAGGAGGTATGACCTTGATTGAATTTTGTTCTAACCGTCTGCAAAAGAATAGCAACAACATAAAAATACAACCCCCAAGCTAAACAAGAATCTAAAGCCATAAGAAACTAGAAGTTGCCTTCTTCAACAAAGAAGACAACTTTTCCTGTCTTTTTCAGTATAATTTTTATTTCTTTTATTTAAAAAAAAAAAACCAAAACGATTCAGCCATACCTTTTAACCTATTGAGAGTAATACTGAAATTAAAAAGACAACCTTGATTTTTTATATAAAGAAACCTTATTTTCAGAGCAAACAAGATTTTTTCTAAAAACTTAAGATAAAATTGTCATTAAAAATGTCAACCTTGAATTAGTCTTAATTTACTCCCAATGAGTACATTCACATAGAGAAATTTACATAGTAATTTTTATTCAAAAATGCCTAAAGACTTCCGTGAGTTAATTGAAATATGCAAACCAGGGGAATGGGGAGGGAAATGTTCCTACAGACCAAATGACATATGATGCTACCTGCAATAAGGCAACTGCCATATTTTTTAAAATGCACACGATTTCTTTAGATACGGTACACAAATTATTTTTTTCAAGATATAACATTAGGATTGAACAGCCACAATTCTAACTTCTTTAAACAAGTATTTTAATCTCCACTTGTAGCTAATGTTACTGGCCATGCTTACTTTGTGTGTATAGAGGCTGTAATTAAAAATTCCCATGCTGTAAAGTGTGAATTTACTGATGGAAACCATTTTCCAAGAAGTTTTTGAACTTGTAGAGATTTGCATACAGGAAATCAATGCAGATATAGACCTATGGCCCAGGTGCCAACAAGTCAAAACAGAATCAGCAATGAGCACACTTAAAATAGAAGCTACTTCCTCACTCACCTCATTACATCATGGTTATGGCAGTGCAAATTTCTGCCATGTAGACATAAGGTAAGAAACTATTATACCAAAAAGTATTACAGGAAAAGGCAGGATTATTTGAACTACATACCATGCTTATATAATAGGCCTTGTATTTCCCTCTTTCATGCATGGGTATCAACTCTATGATTTATATACACAAAGACAATGCTAAAATCTACTTAATAAAATTAATCAAAAATCTCTAAGTTTACTGCATTATTCTAAATTACAAGGACATTGCCTCAGAATTTAAGGGGAAAGAGCTTTTTAAACCTAGATACAGAAATATTGGCCTATTTTTTTCCTTTTACTCTTGTCCTATTAACTGTCTTCTGTTTCACTTTTGTTCTGATTGAGACATATGAGCCTCTGTGTGTGTGCAGTATAACTAATAAACTCATATATTTTGAGTAAACTTTTCCAAGAAAATATTCTAACAGAAATTGTTTCTTTTTGTAATGTTTCTCAAGAGATCATGATATGGTTGAACCGGAGCGTTTTTTCCTGCCTTCATGAAGTCTTGTTCAGATGGAGATATTTATATATTATATTATATTATATTATTTATATATTGAATACTTAACATCCCTTTACTCTGGCCATGCTTTAACTTAGCAGAATTTGTTGTTGAGTGGTTTATGATGAACCAAAAAAAAAACTTCAAGAAAAAAACCCAAAAGCTCCAGAAAAATCCTCCAGACACAAAGAAAATCTCGCTTCATCACAACTGTTTTAGTTCTTTTTAGGAAAATGTTGTCACCTTGCTATAGATTTCAAGTATATTTAAAACACTGAAGGGAATCCCATGGCACAAGACTGAAAACTTTTTCCATACACATGATGCTCATTCATACTCTTTGCCTTGGCTGAGCCTTTTGGACCCATGAAACACATTTTGCATCAGACTGGGGGTGCTGCCCAGGATACAAAGCAACAAGGTCTCTTCTCTCCTATACACTTGGCTAGATGCAGAAGGCAAACGCCTGAATAGGTAAAAACTTGCTGAAGTTAAAGGCCAACAGCAGGTTAGGCCATACACAAGTATTTTCTTTAATTTCATTAAAATTTTAGCTTAGTTTTCCCAGAAAATAAAGATTAGGCATGTTTATCACCTAAGATAGTTTTCTACTCAGGTGGCTAAATCAGGAAGAGGTAAACCCTCCAGATAATAAAACTTCCTAATTTTAGCAACTGGAAGGAGTTGAGGAACCAAATTAACCCAGCCATGAAGAGCATGGTTGCCAACCACCCATTCCTGTTACACACTCCATTTGGCAGCAACCAGCTGCCTAACCACCAGGGATAGCTTAACCTTATCAGATGTGGAGCTCTGTAAACCAGCCAAAGAATATCTTGCACAGGGACGCACATAGGGCATATGCAGAGGACTGGAAAGGAGCAGGGAGGGTGGGGGTGGGTAAAAAAGGACAGCGAAGGATTAGGCCATAATACAGAGGCGGTCTGGAATTGCCGAGAGAGAGACTGTGGGGAAAAATGTCTCTGGATATATGGGAAAGACATATTGCAGTAGTAATGCTCCCACATGAGGCTATCACAAGCCTCATTTATAAAAGCTGCTTATTAGTCCATGATGTAGAGATTTGTAACTGGAGTTACCAGTATCTGCACTAGTGCTGGAGGGGCTCCAGGCTACATTCACATATCTTTAAACAGGTAATGATCTTAACTAGGTAGGATAAGGCATGTAACTCGAGGTCTAGCATCGAATAAAGACACAATGTATCTTCCAGTTTACTCTCTTAATTAAAAATATATATTAATTCTATAAACTGAAGTACCTTACAGGATCCATGCAGGCCATTTTTCATGAGAAGATGGAATAGCTGCTTTTATTCACTGCTGTCCAATTTGGCTACAAATTACACGGGTCCAAAATCTGAAGAAGTCTTGCTGCAGCATATTTCTAAGAGCTAATTTTCCAGCAGTTCTAGCACAAATTCACTGGTGGATATGAAATTGAACTTTATGTCAACTTTACCTAACATTTCCTTTTAGTGAGACATTTATATTCTAGTGGACAGAATGTGCAGTGCTGGGATATATTTACAAGCTCTTCTGGATAAAGGATTTGTTATAGTAGGATCATCTAAGTATGTCTTTTCTTATGCCAAAGTGTAGGAACTGAAAGACACTGCATTTTAGAAAATGAGATTAATATAAGAAAGGAAGAATAAGATTATATAAATACAGAAGAAAAATACTTTATATCCCACTTTGTCTGTAAAGAAAGCAAATCAAATCCACATTTTCAAGCTTTGTTATCCTCTAATTTTCTGCTTTATCTTCAGAGAATCAGCTGAATTTCACAGAGTGTAAATTTGCATCCACTATTCCAGAGAAAATCTAATTAGATATATTCCAGAGTCACAAAGTACAGATAGAATAATATCTAAAGGAAATTTGCATTCTACTGATAAAACCCATAGTAATTAAAAACTCCTTTATATTAATGCCCTATATTAATGAAATATTTTAAATTCTGGAATAGGCTGGGTTGTAGTTATCTATTACTGAAAAAGTCAGCCATTAAGTGCTTGCAAATGACTTGGCCAGAAGTAGCATTTTATCACCAAAGAACAACAAAAAAAAGCTTGAGTCAGTATTTTTCCATGAAATTTGTATTAAATTTTGTTCACAACAACTCCTTTCAAAGTCATTCCAGAAGTCATTCTTCCTTATAAATGAAAATCTATGTATCATAAACAGTGCCTTGGTGGTTTCTTTTTCAAAAGTCACAGTCAATTTTAGTAGCATATTTAATAAGCTAAGATAATGGAGGAAGCAGTTAAGTACATTCTTCATCAAAGCTTGCATTGCCTCATGTAAAGAAACTACTCTGCCCATCACCACACAAATGCTAATTAATGCTTTTAATATTAAGTCTCTATCTCCTTTTAGCGTCTCATTTCAAAGAAGTCCTGCATCGATACATAAGTGTTTTACTGTCTGTTAATGCTGCCAAACTGGTTGAAACCTTTTTTGAAGACTATTCCCTAATCTCTCCTATCTAGGAAATGTACTGAGAACATTTCTCTTTGGAAATCTTTCCCCTCTGCTTATCACTGCAGACACTGTAATGTACAACCACTTACTATTCTAAGAAACAAAGGTGCTTCTGCAGTTGTGACTTCCAACCTAATCAAATCAAATCAAAGTAGGTCCCCAGCCAGTAGACAGATTCTTCCCACACAGTCTCCAGAGGGCCCTGTGACATGTAAATCACTTGACACTTTCCAGGAGGATGCTGTTCTGTACTATAAGCCTGCAGCACACCATTACTGATTACTACTTCCATACTTACAGAGACAGACAACATGCTTATTTATACTGACACTTTTAAACTAGCTTATTTTCCCACTATAAAAAGTCATTTCTGTGAATGACTGCTGCACCAGGAAAGAGGGCAGACTGGGAATGAAGAACACCCTGTTCTCTACAGAACCACTTTTACTTTAAATCATGCAGATGGGGTACAAGATACTAAGCCCTCTCAGTAGAGAATGGTAAAAAAATATACACAGAGATGTGCTGCACCTAAATGCATGTAAAGGGATCAGAGATGTATAAAAAGTATTTTGTAATACTAAAATAAAACACAACATCTTGCTTGAATATGGAATTTGAACGTGAATTTGAATATGCAAGAGCAAATTAGACATCTATTTTATAATTAAACAATCAGAACATAACATCTTGGTTAAGTAAATCTGGATGACAGAATAGTAGCTTTAGCAGTTAATTAGTCTATACTTTTAATTCCAGTATCTACTAATTTACAAAAAGTCTTGCAAGAAGGTTGTCAAGAAATCCCAAAAGAATTTTACTACAGAGAGAAAGTGTAAGCTGTGCAATGAGTCTGATGTATTGCACAGATGCTGATTATACATGGTAATAAAATTGACAGCTCTTCTTTGCATTTTCCCCATCTGCTTTTAAAGTAAATGGCAAAAACAGCTGTCAAAACCCCAAAAAATAGATTTTAGTGATGGGATTGAGTGCAGCTCCTGAATCTGAAGAACTGCAATACACAGCCAACACATCTCTCATCATATGCAACATCTGCCAGATTTTGGGGGGGGGCTTTGTTTGTTTTTAAAATAAGGAAACAGCAATGATCTCCCTTACTAGAGAAATCCTCGAGGCTATTAAATAAAGTACCTTTTTTCTCTCTCTCCACAACTGTACCTCTAGAGTGCTTAAATCCACTAAATATCACTCCTAGCTTTAGCAGCAGAAGAATTCTGTTGAAATCCATGATATCATCCACATCTAACAAAACAGAAGATGTGTTTAGAATGACTAGATTTCTTGCATTTCTTACTTTCAGGGTCTAAGACTGCGTATTAATAAATCTGTTTGACAGTTTCCTAAATATTTGTATATAAAGAATCACCGTCAATGTTGCCCTAAAGCTTGCCAAACTGTTAACATCCAGTCTAATTGTTCTATCAAATATTTCCTCAGGGGATTGATTTTAAATGATAGACAACTCCTTAGGCTGCATTACATCAAGAAAGTAACAAGAACTGCCATTTTAAAGCTATTAAACAATTTATTGCATTTACTCAAAAGCGAGTCTCGAACCTGCATTTCATTACAGAAAGGGCCATCTCATGCTCTGAACTCTAGAGCATCACTAATGATGATGGGCTTGACATCACTCCATTGCTACAGATTCAGGTTGTAGCAAAATACACCACTTGTTAAAGAATTATTTGCTCAGTGCTTTGGCTTCTGTCAGTGTGGCTCCAGTGCAATTAGCTTGAGTCTCCCAGAGTCAAGTTAGTCTCTCTAATTAGCCCAGAGAGTTCTTATACTACCAAACCTAGTCAAGCCGTTCAGATAAGTGTTTTAAATTTAAAAAAAAAATAGATATAATCCTGCTACACTCTTGACTCATCACAAGCAGGGACCTGTTCACCTGTTCAAAAAGAGCAGAAACACTACCTTGAAAATCCCCCCATTGTGTGAAACCAACAGTGTGACAGGCGTTTACCTGCTAAACAATACGTGGTCTCACACTACAAATTTGCCACAAAAATAGAAGTTTTTTAACCGAGAATATGTGGTTGCTTACTTTACCATGTATTTAGAAATGTAATTGATGAAGAAACATTTGAATGATGACAAAACACAAAATACTGAAAAGTCAGTACCCATAGTTTCTTTTAAAATTACTCCACTCGCAAAATTGCTGAGGAAAAGTAAGCAGCAGTGAAGAGCCATGTGTGAAAATAAAATCTAAGATTAACACCACCTTTGGAGTGTGGCACAGCTGTCAGAGATCTACAAGGGTTTTTCTGGAAAAGTGACATGGGCCTTCTCCAGCTTCCCTTCATGCTGTATAAAATATTCATTTATTCCATGCTTGAGTTATTTTCTTTCCCTTGGCAGCATCAGAGAGGTCTGTCAAGGTGCCTCTTCTGCTTAACACCCACGAGAAAATTGCACAAACCCCCAGGAGGTGGAATAGGGTTCATGCTGGTCAGTACCTACTGCTAGTGTCTGGAAACCAGCACTGGTTTCATATGTTTCTTGTCTGGTTGTTGTGGTCTGTCTCTCTATGTTCTCTCGACTCCTGAAATTATCCCGTTGTCTGAATTTAATTAGTTTTCAAGATAGGACACAAGGGTATGAAGAAAGCCAAAGATGTGAACAATGGCAGCATAGAACACATGCTAACAAAGAACAGATTAGATGTTATACATACAAAAGCATCTGACAACTCAAATGAAAAAGCTGTTTTTTCTGTTTTGTAAAAAGCATAAAGCTGCATGATTTACAGTAATTTTCAGATTAGGAAGATATTTGAGTAAGAGCATGACAAATCATTTCTCTTGTGTATGTTAAGCAGGCAGGATCAGCTACCCAAGTAGAAAAATCATCTATTTTTTAAGCAGTAAAATGGAATATGGTTTAAGTTTTGCCCAAGAAATATTAAGGTAGGAATGCCAAATAAAAGTTACAGGTAATTCAGTGAAATCTACATTGGTAAATTAAATATATTAAGGTGAAGAAGTTACTACCTCCACAGATTTCTTTATCTCATTTTAATTTGTTTCACATTTATTCAATACACTGAGTTATGGATAATGCATTTTTTGTTATTTACATGTACTTATTCTGTGTTTATATGTATATACCATATAAAAGATTTTTAGATTTTAGCAAATTTCTAAATTTTTGATTAAGCACACAAACCAGTTGTTTTATATTGCAACAGGCATAAACTCTGCATTAACTAAGAAATAATGACCTTCCCAAGATCATAGAAAAGCACAGCAAGAGAACTGTATCATTGACACACAGATGAACAGTCTAAACAGACGTCAGAGAGTGGCAAATCATAAAACGTTTCTAGCAAAATTATGATATAGTATTATGTTTATTTTCATGCAAAGATTTGCAATGTTTATGGCCTTATTTGAAATATTTAGCCAACTAAACAGGGCCAGGGACATTTTTTAAATTAGGTGGTGCAGAACATGGAAAACTTCAGTCACAGTGTATATTGATACTAAAATTTTAGTTTCATGTCATCTATTTTGAAGCAGATATTTCAATTTCATTAGGAACCTTTTTGGTCCTCCTCCATATGTAAAGCCATATTCCTATGAATTCTCATTAATAAGCATGTCAGCAATACATTATAACTAATAATATTGCATCTGAAGATTATGTACTATTATTATTTGATATAAGATTTTGGACATAAAAATGCATTAAATTTTACTAAAAAGAGAAGCAAAAGTTCTAGAGTTCACTGAAAATTCACTATGCCTCCATAGTCCACTGGTGTAAATCTGATTATCCGGTCCAATGCATTAGCCAGGACTGATCTGAAAACATTGGTCTTAGAAACCTTTGGAAAGGGAAGAACATAAGAAAAGGTTTCAGGAAAATGACACATGAAGTACAGTTGAAGAGAAGTTAAGAAAATAAGAAAAGTTAATTTTAATATCAGGACAATGATATGAAGTTGCTCAAAAGTTTGCAGTGTTAAAATAAGAGCTGAGAAAATATTAGCCAGACCATATGAATCTTTTAAGGGGCATTTAGTTACTTATGTGTCTTTTAACACACTTTATTTGAATCCAGCAATTTCTGAAAATTCAAAACGTGACAGATTTCTGGCTTCCTACTGATCAAAGTACGCATCAGTATTCGTAAGCAAATGAATGCTACAACAATTAATTCAATTTTTCATCCATAAGTAGACATCATCTTTTCACTTGACACCAGCAAGTGAAGAGCCATGTGTGAAAATAAAATCTAAGATTAACACCACCTTTGGAGTGTGGCACAGCTGTCAACATTTGTTATGAGAGCAATTAAGAAAAGATTTTGATAAAACAGAAAAGTTGCAAAAAGAGCCATAAGAATAATTAAATTATTTTGAAACATTTTATAGTGAGACCAAAGTGATTTATCTATTTCAGGTAACATCAGAAGGTTAACATATTTTCTCAAAAACAGAAGACACAGTTATAGAGGATTCTTACAAACTGCTAAAAAGCAATACATTGTAAAGACCAATGACTATATAAACATATGTATATATAGAAACAACTTAGAAAAACCTTCCAGAATCTGGCTGGATGTGCAAGATTCTGGCTGATGGCTTAACTGTTTAAGAGGTAAATCACATATATGAACTGACACTCTAAGTCCTAAGAAGACTGACGTTTTGATTTAAACTAAAAACAAACACAAACCTAACACGGAAAACCAACCATCAGTTTAATGTCTTGTGACTTATTGCATCCTCTCCACAGTATTCCTCATTCCTTTCAAGCTGCAAAGATACAGGGTTTGTTCTCATTTCTGTCCTGCTACGTAGACAGCCAAATCATGCTTGGAGCTGCTAAAAATAGAGAAAGCTGCCTTATCACTGACGTTTCAGCATTTTCCTGCTATGAGAGTCTTTAAACTGTCTTCAATAAAAGTGCCTAAACCCTCCACAGGTGACTTTTCTCTGTAAAGGGCCATCCTTACAAGTATCTTTGCATCTTGATAGAAGAGTCTCTCTGTTCAATTGCTACTTATTTAAGGCTGTACTTTGGACTTTTATCTAAGGATTAATATTAAAAGACAACAGAAATGGTGAAAATGTACATATGCCAAGCATCAATGGGAAAGATACAGACACAGAGCTCCCAGTACCCAAATAAAATTCCTCATGTATGCAAAGCACCAGTGTCTGCAGTGTGATCAGATCACTTTATCTTGGTTAAGTCCATCTGTCAAAATCAGTTCTGTCAGATCTCATTTCCTTTCCCCTCTTTTCCTCTTCTTTTTCTTCTTTCTCTCTTTTCACTTCCTTTTTTCCCCCTTCTCCTTTAATATAATCTGAGTGTTACTGTGAGAAGCAATCTCAGGAGCTTTTAATCCTGCTTAATTTCAAACACAGCTCACAAGGATGTAGTTGAGTGCTTGGCATAACGCACAATCTTTAATCAATAGACTTACAAAAACAAAGTATAAGGAAGAATGAGATGGAGGAAGATGAAAACATGATTAGCCAGAAATCAGGATGGTAAGATGAGACAAGACTGAGAGAAAAAATTAGGAAACGCATGGAAAATGTAAATACTGTCATGGAACAACTGTACAGTTTCTACTTTTGGCGTTCAAACATTATAAAGCTCCATTCACATGAAACAAAAACTTCATCCTGAAAGCCATAGTAATAAGAAGTCAGGGGCTTTTCAGTATGGTGGATTGTGAAGGTGAACTGTTAAAATTCCTGACTCCTACATGTTTTTTTCATTTCACGTATTATGTGGTTTAGGGCCTTTTCTGCCCATTACAAAGACTAGAATTATCTATACAACTGTTCCTTATTTAACAGTGGCAACCCTCCAGTCATCCTTCCCTCCAGCAAACCTTCCTCCTCCCCAAAATGCCATTGTAGTGACTGCTATACTTCTGAATACGAAAAAGAATTTAATTAAGTCCTTCCTTTAACTAATACATTTTTTTAATATAAAAAAGTGAAGGCAAAATCAATTTAATTCCATGCTCTTTTTGCTTAAATAATAATTTGTACAAATTCATGGTCATCACTGCAGGTACTCCTTCCCCCCCTTCCCCTCCCCTTAGAAACACTTATTGCAGATCTATTTACTTTTGTTTATGCATAATATTACAGTAAGGAAAGAAGTTTTAGAACCACTTTGACAGGTTGAGCCATGGAAGAGAAAAGAGAACCAAAAGCATATAAGAGCAGCAGTTTCACAAAGGTAGGTCTAGCTCATTAATGGCTTTTCGGCCTCCTTTGAAATAAGGGCCTGTCACACCATTCTGAGATAAGGTACCAGTACAATTAATGGAATTGCTGCTGGGTTGCTATTTGTAGGGTTTCTCATAGTCTGTTTGAACACGTGCCAAAAAACCTCTCTATTCAAAGGGAACCAGAATTATTTCTACCAATCATTCAAAGAATTTTCAGACGGTGAATCCTGAAATTAAACCAAGTGAAAAGAGATTAACAGTGATGAAAAACTAAAATGTGGAAGGAATGCCTGCACAGAGGCTGATAAATGCTATTGCAATTGGAAAGGCTATAATTTCTACCACCAATTAAAGTAATAGTTTTGAACCTTAAGAATGACATTTAATGCCTTTAATATATGAACTGCATGTCAAAGGAGGAAAACACTAGGTGCTTCAGGCTACTTAAGTTGCTTATGTGTTACAGACTGAACATGCCAATGAAAGGGCATCCCCTAAAAATTTCTGTAAAAGGAGAGAGGTTTAAACAAAAAAAATCTACAAAAACTCAAATTACGATGTTTGAAATGAATTAATGAATAATGTACCAAGCTTTGCTTAAGTCTATGAAAAAAGGCTAAAGTAAGGCATACAAAATAACAAAAGTTGGAAGATTATTCATATTATTTATGGGCACTGTATTTTGCCTCACAATGTTACAATACAGACATTAAAAAATTTTAAGTTCCCAAAATGTTTCCTGCAGGTCACTCATGGTATGAGATCTACTCATTTGAACCAGAGGCAAGGGTACATCTGTGCACACTTTTAATTGTTGTGCTTACTGTAGAATTCATAGATGCACTAAAACTGGAGGAGTTTTGGTGCTCAACACAATATTTTTGTTTTTAAAATACATGTGGAATATGAACTATTTCTTTCTTGAATATTATCACATTGATTGGATAAATCCTGAAAAGAAAAGTTTAGGTATTCTTATTTGGCTGTGTGTGAGTTTATTTAGACAATAAAGTGGGGATTAGTTTTGGAGAAAGGGTGTGACTGGTACAGATACAATTGTACTAAGTCAATACAGATTAAGAATTACATTTACTGAGATGAGGAATACTTAATTTTGCTGAAGCTTTATCAAACAGAAGGGAAAAACAGAGGACACCACAGGTTTTATTCTCCTTCCATTTTCACTGGCAGCTACTTGGAGATAAGCAGTCCTGTTTCTGAAGGCATCTTCCCAAGAGGCACTTGGCAGACAATGCGCTGCCTGCTGACTGCCTTTGCGCAGCGGGAATCGCTGCTTCCAGCCAACTGACTTTTGTACCAATTGAGAAGTCAGACAGAGACAAAATCGTCTCAGCAACACCCTGACAGTCACCAGTAAATCCAACTACACTGGCATGAAACAGCATTTTGGCAACTGGCTCTGCCTCCTCCTGCTCCCACCATCACAGAACGCCTGCTCGTTCCTCAACCACTTCAGCTTCCAGTGCTAACTATTTTTGTCAGTGGTTTAGGCTATCACACCAAACTCAGAGACAGGGAGGCTGTAGTGCAGTGCAAGCACATGCTCGCCTTGCCAGCTCTGCTACAGAGGCAGTAGCCATCAGCCCAAAAGGACAGTTTCTAATGTCTTAAAACAGCATTCCAAGACAGTAGAGGCAGACCAAGGCAATGTAAAGTCACAACATCAGTGTTAGACTCTAAACAGAAAGCCTTTCCTTGTACTTTTCCACAGAGAGCTAACTCAGCTTCAACATGCAAAATTTTACTCACCTGAGACTGCCAATGTATAATACTTAAGAAATTCAATATTCCATTTAAAGGTTTCTTTATTTAAAACACTATTAAATCCAAGCTAATTTATCAATCCCATAGCATACAATTGTCAACATGGAATATACACTTTAAACCTGCAATTTCATTGTATTTATCAAAAAGATGGAGAATAGCAACATTTTAATACCACCTGGCTTTACACAATATTGTCCCAGACAGACTGACAATGTAATGAATTCAAAGTATTCTTGTGCAGAAACAGATCAGACAACATTTTTTTCAAACAAAGTTAAGAAATCAGTGTTTCATAGGGCACTGAGAAGTTGATTGAGGTCAGGGTTTCCACTGAGAGAAAGAACGAAAGACATGGACAGAGAATTCGGCAAAATATCACAAAACCATGAGCATGTTTGAAGACAAATTTCAAAAGAACCTCAAAAAAAAAA
>VZRV01003187.1:0-135502 GCA_013398115.1 Falcunculus frontatus
TATATGTGTATATATATATATAAGTTCTGTTCATAAAAATATTTTCTGTCTAGTCTTAAGTATCATATAAAGGAGCTCTCTGGATTTTCGTTTTGGAGTTTTCCCTGTAACTTGAAAAATAAATTCTTCCAAAAATATCTGAGGGAGGCATTCGGCTGATTTTAATGGCCAGGTGATTTAAACGTGCTTTTCACAATTTGTAAAGGCCTGATTGTAGCATTAAAAATACCAGCCTACCTTGTATTTCAACATCTCCTTCTATGCCTGGTGGGCATGGTGGTCTGTGCACCTGGATAGCACTGAGAGTTGTGTTTAGGCTGCCTGCTATAAATTTGGTGCTGTAACTGTAGTGAGAGGTTCTGGCTGCCTTTTAGGCAGATCTCCCTCTGTGCTCTTTACATGTGGTGGAAAAAACTGTGTTTAAATTGGGCAGACTGTTGATGATGAGGCTTATCTATGGAAGTAAATTAAGCTGTGGGTGGCCTGCTCTTGTCCTTGAGATCAGGTGGCGTGATCTGGCCCCTTCAGTATTCTCTATGCTCTTAAACATCAAACCAGGATTGTCACAACCATATTGTGACTGCATATTGGGAGCTTTGGGAACTTTGTCTGCCCCAGGCTAGACCTTGGCAGTAGTCTGGAAAGAGAGAGCTAGAGGATATAGGCTGAAACCATGCCAAGTACACTTCTGCCTGTTTGTAAGTGTAAATAATAGTGTGCTGGAGCTCAGGAACATTCTCAGACATGGTTCAATTTATGTAACATATCCATATTTGATAAGTTGGATGTCATGACTCCTCTTCAATAACTTTAAATGTCATGCTGTATTAAATAGTAGGCAATCTAAATTGCCCATAACTCTTTGGCTTTAAGAACTATCATCATTAAAATGCCTAGGTAGCTGCTATAATAGATAGCATGAGTATATCCTTACGTGCCTTCCTGGTGCCTGGGAAGTGTGCATTTCCACACTGTACTCTGAGCACTCAGCGAATCACTGGAGTTGGGGTGGGCCAGATGCTCACCTGCCTGAGAAAACTTATTAGGGCAAGATTCACTCTTCTTGTTAAGCAAGGAGCAGGTAGAGTTGATCCACACCTGTGAATCTCAGGATATCTGTCCACTACTTTCAGGATCCCTTCAGTAGCTGTTTTCTCATATAATGCCTTGGAGGAGTGGTAATCTCATACTCTCCAACATTATGAATGCAGGACGGGAGTTACTCCTGGACAACTCAGGGTGACTAACATTTTCATATGAAAACATATCTAGCCAGAAAATCCACTATGAAGTGTGGCTTCTCCAGTTAAAAGAGAACTACTACAGCTAAGAATGTGAACAACAAACCTTTATTCCAAATATTGATGCCACTGTTACATGCAGAGGTAGGGGTGTTGCAATCTTCGTTTGCTTTCCCATTTGAGTCCTGTGTAATCCTTCATGCTGGCTAGTAAAGGATACCTTAAGCAGTCCTCTAATGCTCAGCTGACTGATTGCATGAGTGATGATTAGCAAACAGAAGCATATTTTTCCTGCTCTTTCAGAGAAAAAAGAGAAAGGCAAACCCCCAAACACCACCACACCATTTTTTCAAAACAAAACAGCAGTGAAAAACAATGTCAGTAATTTAATTATCTTTTAGGCTGACAGCTTTAGTTCTGTTTAAAAATTACCAAATGAGGGTTTTACTTTAAGCCTGCCAAAAAAGAATCAGCAACTAGCAGATGTGCTTTACTTTTCTTGGGCCCATCACCAGTGAGGTGCAGCTGCTGATTTGACTTTCTCTTTTGTGGCTTGCTTTGAAATGTTGTCCTTTTTTATCACTATACACTAGTTTTATTACCTTGTTTTTTCTCAAACCTAACATTTTTTTTGACAACGTCATGCTGATGAGTTGCAAGAAGGATGCTCTGTAGATCTTGTGGTACATTAAAATTGTGCTGGTGGTACAGAGAACAGGTTTAGGCAATATAGATATGTCTACAGGATGCAGCAGAGCGATGCTCATTTTTAGTTAATGGGACACTTCTCAATGAAAAGATGGCAGTTGTTTTATAACAAAGGCAGGAATATCAGCTGGAACACACTGAGTGTGTTTGTTCACCTTGGAAGAGAAATTGGATTACTGCATTTGTTTTATTTAAACTGTGTTTAGGAGTATAAAGTGATGGAAGCACTGGGGAAGAGATTTGGCTGGCAAGATTATTAAAGTGAACATTCCTCAGCTTGACATTATTCATATTTGAATAGAGTAGATTAGACACAGAATTTTCACTGTTCTACCTCTTAACACATCTGGTAATTACAACGGTGTAAAAGGCAGAAGTGATTTTTTTTATCCAGGAACACAGAGGAATGTGAAAACATGCTGGAGGACAACTACTTAGGGAATAAATAAGCAACTGGAGAACTTCTGCAAAGGACTCAAAAGGTTTTTTTTTTTTTGGTTCTGCAGATTTTTTTTAAAAAGCTGTCAAATATTTAAACTGTACACAGAAGAGCTTCAGACTAAACTAGGTATTTTTATCTAGAAAGAAGAATATTTTGTGGGTAATGAAAGCAGTAATTACAATTAGCTGAGATGCTGCCATCCAAACGGGTAGAATTGTTATTTCATTTTACATCCTTAGCAAAAATGTACTAACTTGATTCTCAGCCAGAAAATGTTAGTCTCATGCTGAGAACTAAGTATGAAATCGAACAGTGGTCACAGCTTTGAGTTAGAGAGTGGGTGGCAGGAATGAACAATAGGAGTCCAAGGGAGCTAGGAGCAGGGAGGAAGCACAAAAAAGTTGGTACAAATATTGAGAGCTGTGAGGATATTCCTCCTCTTTTCTTCCATACACACTGTCTGACCCTATCCAAGGTGTGGGAGCAGCGCCATAATTTTTTTGGGCAACCTGAACCAGTGTCTCGCTAGCCTCACAGTAGAGATTTTCTTCCTAAAATCTAATCTAAATCTCCCCTTTTTCAATTTAAAGCCATTCCCCCTTGTTCTATCACTCCACACCGTTGTAAAAAGTTCCTCTCCAGTTCTCTTCCAAGCCCCCTTTAGGTACTGGAAGGTACTCTACAGTCACACTGGAGCTTTCTTTTCTCCAGGCTGAACAAGCCAAACTCCCTCAGCCTGTCTCCATAGGATAGGTGTTCCAGCCCTCTGATCATCCTCATGGCCTCCTCTGGATTTGCTTCAGCAGGTCCATGTCCTTCTTATGTTGGAGGCTCCAGAGCTGTACACGCACTATAGTTGTGATAGAATATTGTGATAGTGTTTTGCATTTGGCATTGACCCAAGAAATAACCTATGAAAGACGAAAAAGACAACAGATCACACAGTGTGTCCTCAGTGTTTCTTCCTCTGTACTGTTTGCTTGCTCCAGTCCACTTTACCAAATCTAAATAACACATCTTTCCAGTTCTGTCCCTCCAAGGTTAGTCTAAAATCTCCATGACTTTTAGAAGTTAGCCATGAAATTTAAATTTTCTTTTGTTTTAACAAATAACTGGTCTTTATTACAGGTCATTGCCTCTTATGAAGACTTTAAATATAATTATCATGGCAAATATAGATAACTGCAGATTTTAAAGCCAGATGCTGCAAATTCCTGCTCATAAAAGTAGTCTTTTATAAACTATGTTTCAATGGCAATATTCACCTCATTAAGAAACACAGCATGAGTATGAGATCTGAATATTTCTGTGTTCAGTTTTTAAAGTACTGGAGCCTAATAGAAAACAGTCTTAAATGCAATGCAGAAGATACCTTCTAACAATGCAGAAGAATTGTCTCTAGAACCACCTCACTGAACTTTAACACTTTAAGTGAACAACAGAAAATGCAGCTGTGGGAGGGGTGGGGAAAGGGAGGGTGCAATGCCTAACTCTTGCTGCTTTTAGACAAAGAAACTGCCACAGGTTCTTCCTTTAGCTGTACCTTTTAATGTGTGAACCTGCTGGTACGATTTCACATTCTGACCCACTTTCTCATAGGTGTTCAACCTGGGACTAGTTGGAACCAATTTTAGATTGTCTCATACTGCTTTCTTCAATAGTTCCTAATGACTACCTACCGTAACTTATTATAGTAACTACTGTGAATTCCTGTTTCAGATGTCTAGCTCCCCACTCATCAGGCAGAAAATGTAGACACTTATAAATGGCTCATTTCAGGACTACAGGAATACAGATAAGTTTCCAGCATTGCAATTATTGAGTGCTATTACACTGACAATCCTCTTTGGATCACCGAGATTTGAATTTGTCTTGTTTAGCTTTATTGCATTGAAGTTTTATTCTACTGTGGACATAATTGATTGTGAAACACATATTTTTCAGTTGTGTTGCATGATGGCAACACTGCTTGGAAGAGGGAAACATACAAGAACATCTACCATATATAGCAATGTATTTCTTACCTCATATTAAATACTACATCATTAATTAGTCTAAGTGAAGTATTGTCACTTAATAACTTAGTAGGCCTCTTTGGTCACATTTTCTGCCTGTTGAAATATGACAAGCAGATTTCAGTTTTACCATAAATAATTTGTGATTAGAATTAGATATGCAGTAGATGTATACACCTAGAAACTACGAGGCTTCATCGTGGTCATTTATTTCGGCTACTCAGTACTTAATCTTTGATTTTTGCCATGAGCTAGAATGATTTTGACTGTACCTTGATATTTCACATAACAACTAGGTGAGATTAAGATTTACAGCTTAATGCCTCAAAACAGTACATGCAAATTATCATCCTCAAAAGAATATAGTTAAAGGAAGAGTTAGGAAGAAGGATGACAAAAGCTGCAAACATTGACATCTTCTGAAAAATAAAAATAATCTGATTTTGCTTTTTTTTTTTTTTTTAATAAGAAGTACAACACTAGCACTAATAGCAAACATTTTCGCTTGGTTATTACTCTCAGAGAACTGTTTTTGCTCTCTGGATGGACTGTAGAAAAATCCATGACAATTTTATTTTGACATAGATATATGTAGCAGAGCAGGAAAAGTGGTTAAGCAGGAATTTATTTGGCTTGTTTTCTTGCTTCTGCGCAGGACCTTGGTCATTGTTTCCATCCAACATGTCGTTCAGGGCATTCTTTAAAAAACACCATCTCTTTTAAGCTTACAACATTCATTCTTGGAAAGCACATGTGCCTCAAGAGTTTGAATGGTGGGTTGAGAAAAGAAAGGGCTTGAACCAATCTCAACTACATGCTTTAAAAGCTAATTGTCTGATTTTGCAAAGCATCTCCCTAAAAGAGGTATATTTATGGGCAGTAAGAGATTTAAATGCAGTGCAAATAGGTCAGTCACAATCCATGCTAGTTTCTCAAATATTTATCTTTTACAATACCGGCCTTTGGTTTGCACCTTAAACTGTTTCCTCAATTTTCTTCATACCTTTCCTAGCTTTTCTCCTCACCTGAGGCTCCAGTGACACAAAGAAGCTCTTAATGACCTCTCTCCAAGCCGTGGCCCACCTAGTCACCCATGTCACTGTGTGACACGCCTCTGCTGCTTTGACTGCTGGTGTTTCTGAGCAGATCATCACCACTGGGTGCCATTCGCCTACCAAGCTGGTTCTAGGGATCAGGGCAATTTCTCCCTACCACAGACACAATCCTAGACCTCTTGTCATTCCTATCCAAGCAATGCTACTACTAGCCTACTCTGGTCTCCATCACCTTCATCCATTTAACCTCTAACTATTTTAATCACAAATGCAAAGCATAGCCCATAGGATACTATGAGGAAAACAAAATCTACTGCAGCCAAAACCAGTACATAAACACGCTTTCTACCCCTCTGCATTTCTTCTGAAGCTTTATGTAATGGAATTTGGATATATGCTCACGTGAATAGGGCCTGAGAAGGTTTGCCACCATTTTTTCCTAACTAGTATTTACCACGTACTTGATATAAATTAGCTTGGGGATAATTTTTCAACATAAAAAGAAAAACTCCTGAACCTGGATGAAGGATAAAAACAAAAAGAAAACCAAAAAACTCAAAGCAAGCACGAGGTGCGCCTAACAGGAATGCTTTGTAAACCATAAAGTGGAATTTTTTAAATAGCACAACTGCAATGTGGCATATACTACAGATGGATAACATCACAACAGGAGTACGCTTTTATAACTGGCAAACAGGTGTCTGGGTTTATTTAACAATCTAGCTAGCATAAACCAGATTTTTATTTATGATTGGAGTAGTTGGCACATATGATATTGTTTCAAAGAAGCAGGGAAGCCAAATCTCTGTGAAGCATTTGCAAATTGATTTAAGGTGTTCCTGCAGATATGGTTTCATCTTCCAGAAATTTTCAAGAGTTATTTTCAACTCCTATTAGAGTATACAGCATCCATTCACTCCCTATAGTAATACCCTAAGCTTATGATGTCTGCATCCCTGAGATATGAACAGGATTTGCCCTTTCGCATGTGTAAATATGTGTATGTGTGAGAGAAAGAGAAAATACACTTTTTTTTTTTTTTAAATATAATATGAAGCTATTTTTTGTTTGTGTACAAAGCGTATTCAGTACTCACACAGATAATTCTGCTCTCCAGATAAGCCTTTCATGATTATATGCTACAGTGCTGTTAGACATGTACACAGCTGGTTCCTGTGCCAGGATGACCAACTGAGAGGGTTTACAGATATCTTGAGCAACACTATTAGTGAGTGTTGAGACTTGAACTTAATGGAGATGATAAGGCTCAGGACACCAGCCACTGCTCATGCAAGCACTACAAAATGTTGTTCATTGAAGGGAAGGCTACGTATGGAGTAACAAGCTGAGCAGGAGCAGGTATGGTTTTGCAGCACTCTGCAATGAGTAATTGTTAACACTGTGCCTGTTATGGCTTTGTCTCAGACCAAAGATCACTCTTCCAAAGCACTGCCTAATTTAGGTTTGCATTAGCCAGGCATAGATCCAGTAGGAAATACATAGAAGCTACTCTGCTTTGAGCAGGTAGAAAAGAGAGTGCAATAGTTTGTGTGCGCCTCCCAGCCAGAAACCCAGCTGAGTGTACAGATGGAGCCCAAAGTCTCATACATCTAAGTTCATCTTAGTGTTGCATTGCGTGCGTGAATGGACAAAGAAGTGTCTCAGCTCTCTTGCAGCTCTGATCATAAGAGCAAAATTAGGCAGAAAAATGCTGATAACTACTAAGCTCATGGACATGCTGTCACATGGAAAAAGACAGATGAAGGCTAATTACTGAAAACAGATACACACAGATCCCATGTGAGAACGTTTAGAGCCATTGGAGCAAATCATTAATATAAAAGGTAGGTTTTTCACTTCCTAGTGTCTCCAGATTAAGACCTTTATGAAAAAGCCGTGTTAGTCAAAAACAAAATGTGGGGCTGAGAACAAAAAATAACAGGTTGAAAATGAAGGCTCTGTGGTGCAGATGCACAGGGTCTAAGACTGCAGGTCTGAGTAGTGCTTTAAACAAACCTTATAAATACAGTCATGAAAAAAACACCATTATTATTCTTAATTTACCCATGGGGAAAACAAGCTGTGTTAAAGTTGTGTATCTGACATGACACAGGTCAATAACAGAGTTTGAAATGATGCAAAGGGGTCTCTGAAATCTACTAGCAGGCATCCTGTTCCAACATTCATTGTCTGTCCTACTGGAAAAGAGGTGCAGGACACAAGCAACTTGTGAGTTAAAGACATTTTGATTTATTCCAATAAAAAAAAGGATTTTTCCCCATGCACTTCCTAAAGATTACAGACTGCGTTTTATTCCCTTTAACAGTGCACAGGTTCATGAATGATTAATGATGCTTTAGGTCAAAAATCACTGAGTAGTGGTATATTGAAAGGTTTACAGTGTGATCTGTTACCATCAAATGTATCTTTTGGTGTTTAATTTGTTGGATATACTGTTCCGTGAACTGGATAATCCTTCCATTTTTCCTCCTTTCTCAAAATTACCAGTTAGGTGGGAGCAAGAACAAAATTTCACTGCATAAAATGGGTGTTGTTGTTAAGCGTCTTGTTCCTTTGTATGCTTGGTAAGTGAAGAGTGGGGGGAAAGGATTTAGCTCTCATTTTCTGGCATTTTTCTTCTAGTAGTAAGGTATAATTTGCATAGTTTATCACTGCAGCTTTTTCAGCTGCTTTATTTGTGGCTGTTTTAAGGCAGCTTGCAATACTCATCTAAGTAGCTTTGTTTGGAAACCCTTGGTGCGGTTGAGTTTTAGAAACTGAAAGAAAAAGGTGAGTCACTGCACGCATCAGGATGTGAGTGATGCTGCAGTAAAGCTGACTGGAAGAGTACAGAGGTTAACAAAAAGAGTTGGGGCTTTTTTTTTGGGTTCTCTTTTTTTTTTTTTTTTGAGACTATAAGCCTGCTTGTAAGAAGGTAATAAATCATAGAATCAAAGGAAGAATACCTGGTTGGAAAGGGACTCAAGCATCATCTGGTCCAACCTTTCCTGAAAAAAGCATGGTCCAGACAAGATGACCCTGCACCCCATCCAGCTGAATCTTAAAAGTGGCCAGTGTTGGAGAATCTACAATTTCCCAATGGCTGATTGTTCGCATGGTGAAAAATTTTCCCCTTGTGTCCAATTGGAATTTTGCATCTAATCTTTTCCATGTGACTACTTTTATGAAAGGAGTCTCCATCTTGTTTGCTGCCATCCCTGAAACACCGGAATGTCGTGATGAGGTCTCCCCTAAGCCTTCTCTAGTCATGGCTGGACAAACCCAGTCCTCCCAGCCTTTCCTCACGTGTCAGGCTCCCTGATCCTTTGAACATCTTTGTGGTCCTTTTCTGGACCCTCTCCAGCCTGTCCACATCTTTTTTTTTTTTGTAATGGGAACCAAAACGAAACACAGTATTTCAGGTATGGCCTGAAAAGCACTGAATGGAGCTGGATAATGACTTCTTTAGCTCTGCTGGCAATATCCCTGTTCACCACACCGTATTGGTTTTCCTTGCCACAGCAGCATAAGGTTCACCGGCCAACTTCAATTTGGGCTGTGGTCTTGCTTTTCTGGCTCCATCTTTGCACATGCTGGCAACACCCTTGTAGTCCTCAATTCATCCTCTTTTCCATCTCTGGTTGTATTGGTTTGAAAACAAACCAGTGGGAGATCACAAGTCAGGATTAAAATCTAATAGGAAGAATTAAAAATAAGTGAAATAATACAAGGAAAAGCACTGACAAAGTCAAATAAAACCTGGCACCCTGTTGGTCAGGGTGTTGGTAGCAGTCCGGATGAAGTGGTCCTGTTGAAGCAGTGATCCTGTAGAGAAAAGTCTGGTCTTCACCTGAAGGTCCAGTGGTGTAGCTCTCATCCTCCAGGAATCCTGTAGGTAAGGGCTGTGTGTGCTAGGCCAAACCTCTGATTATATACAGATGGGAACTCTCAGCTCCTCCTCCTGGGCGGAGCCTCTCACAACGGGATGGTGAGTCACGAGGCAAGGCATTGATGGGCCCATTAACAGGAGATAGCCCCGGAGGGAGTTATCAAGGGTGAGCCATGGTAGCAGATAACAAACATTGCCCCACCTGTTTTAACGGCTTATGCAGATGGTGATAGAATACGTGCTTTGGGTTACATCTTACATTGCAACCTAGGACACTGGTTTGCTTCTCTTTTTGTTTTGAGCAGCCTCAGCACTTAACGGATCACAGCCAAGATAAGGGGGTTTCTTGCTCCACCTACTTCCTTTCCCTTTAAAGGGGGTGAACTGTTTTTGTGTTTCCAGGAGTGTGTTTTTTAAAAACCCCCAGCACTTGCTAGCTCCTTTATTCTCCATGGAACTTCCCATGGAATCCATCCCAACTGTGTCCTGAGTGAGCAGGAGTTTTCTTTTCAAAAATGAAGTCCTAACAATAAGATAAACACTGTATCCCAATTTTCAGCAAAACAGATGATTTTATCTGTGATTTTTCATTGTGTTAGCTGTAGACTACCACAACTTGTCCTAATTTTAAGTAACAATGACTGGAATAAGGCTATGAGAGCAATTCAGATGGGACGGAATGAAAGCATCTTCAAAATAATGACTTTCTTTGATTAGATTAAACAAAATATATTTATTTTTGAACTATACTGCTCATGGATGAACACTACATCTGCTTCAGCTCATGTAGCTGTGTGTGCTGCTGTGCTTCTGTTTTTGCAGATAGAAGAGTGAAGAGGGTAGAAGGGGAGTTCAGGACTGGCAACATAGCAAAGTCTGGTGTGAGAAGGATGGGAAAAAATGTAGTCACTGCAAATTAATGAAAAAATTGGCCAAGTTCAGGGAGTCATTAATGACTAAAGTACAGCAGAAGTTAATTGTAATATTTAACTGAGTTTTTGCAAAATAAGTGATTTCTGAACTAGAGAAATAGGTTAAATAATGCTTATACAAAACATGCACGGCATATCTTGACATGAATGTGTGTTTTAAACTTAATGTTTTTACTTTGTTCTTCATCTTTTTAACCCCATTACAACCCAACTGAAAACTACCTGGGAATCTGAAGAAAAAAAAAACAAACAAAAAAAGCAACCCCAAAAAACCACCTAAAAACCAAAAACCCACCTAAACCCTGTCTCGGTTTGAGACAAATTAGGAGGAAACGTCCTAATGAACATCCTCTAATAGAAGGAAGGTTTCAGCAGCCCCTCCCCCACCAGGTTCAGAAAGAAATTTCTTGGAGGAAAGGGAAAAAAAAGCTGTTTGTTTAACAAGCAGGGTGCACGCAGGCACGAGAGAATGAATAATGTTAAATAATAAAACCTCTCACTGTGGAGAAGACCTGGGAGATTCAGAGTCCTTTCTGTAGGTGTGGCTCTGCTCTCTCTGGAGCTGGGGTGCAGCGAGGGCCCCTCTGGGCCGTGGTTTCGGGCCTCCCAGTGATGGTGCTCTGGACCGGAGCAAAGCTGAACAGTCCTAGGAAAAAAAAACAGTCACAGTCGCAGGAAAACTTTCTTGCCTCAGCTAACAGGCTACCTAAAAAGCAAAGAATTTTGATTCTCCGTCTCTCTCCTGAGAAACAGAGCCGAGAGCTGGCTAAAAAGCAGGAAGGTGCTCCCTCAGCTCTGCAGCAGCGAGAACACAGGGGAGCGTGTGTCAGTCCTTGAACACAAACCGTGCTGAAGAATTCACTCAGCTTCCCCCGCCTTTCCCTTGGACCCAGCTTAAAGGCACAGAAAGGCACAGGATTCATGCCTGGGCAATAAGCAGGTGATAGAGGATACAGCATCATAAGTCACCCCAATACATGCCCCTTAATTAGTATGAGACAATTTTGTTGTGTTTAATAGCCTAAAATGGTACTGCACATTAGAGAAAATAGGAAAAGAGGAATCACAAGCACTAATCTGGTTGGTGTTTTAGACACTTCCAGTGGGAAAAATTAGGGTGAAGGGAAAAGAATTGTTAAAATTGCAATTTAGGATGTCACACGGCACATAAAAAATTAGAAGCAGGAATGAAGTTTTTTATGCAACTCTAGAATTTAATGTTACAAACTTCAGCACTCTGGTAGATAATGGATTCCTTTGAGGAAAATAATTGTTATCAAATTCCATAAATAATACTTTGAGTTTGGGGTTTTTTTCTAGGAATAAATACTCTCTGGGGGAAGGATCGTCCTTAAAGGCCATTTAATGATGATCTAAAAGTTTTTTAATAAAAATATGATGTGATATCTAGACAATCTTTTTTTTGTAAGCAAAAAAACAAAAGAAAAATTTTTACTATTTAAGGATTAAGGTATTTTAGATTTGCAAAAATAATACAAATTAACGTTTGTTTTGAATGTAACAGTCTAGATAATAAGTTCCTTCTGCTTCAGGCTTGTGATTTGGAGATACCAAAATACAATCAATCTTCAGCCTAGTATGGGTGAAAAAATTCTGGGAAATATTTCAGGGTCAGGTATATACATGAGACTTGTAAATGCTTGTTTCTCATTACAACAAAAAAAACCCCACCGGCACCAACAAAAAAAAAGTAAAACAAAACCTAAACCTGTGTCTGTCAGGAAAAGGTCATTTGTAGATAATTGCTGAGAGTTATTCTGTACTGAATACCATCCTTCAAACTGTGATTCTTCACTCTACACATGCACAAAAAAGATCACTGTTATTTTCTTTTGCCACCACAGTAATGGATAATTTGTATTTTCTTACTTTTATCTCCCCTCAAAACAATCACAGTATTTTACTGAAACTTCTCAAAAAAACCTTTATACTTTGGCAAACACCAAGAATGGGGAACACTAATATAAATAATAAAGAACCCAAAAAACCTACAACCCTCCAGAAACAAACACTTGGCTCAAGATGAGTGATCACCATGGATATCTACCTTTTTTTTTTTTGTTAATAGTAATTTCTGTCTTAGCTAGGGCATGAGGGCATGACAAAGTCAAGAAACTGCTGAACTATGCTATCTTAAATCCTGTCTTAAATGAGGATGTGGAACCCAAATTTCACTTAAAACATTGTCACATTTCCCACACTGGCCATATAAACAAATAAATAATATTTGCTTTTATGGATGGTCCAAAGTTTTCCTTGATGCTTGGCTACAGACACAAAAGCATGGCTAGAAGTG
Organism: Falcunculus frontatus; assembly: GCA_013398115.1. Taxonomy (NCBI): domain Eukaryota; kingdom Metazoa; phylum Chordata; class Aves; order Passeriformes; genus Falcunculus; species Falcunculus frontatus. The sequence continues at coordinate 12,600 of VZRV01003187.1, forward strand.
CCCTAAATTGTAAAGAAATAAATGCATTTAAAAGCAAAGTCTTTTGTGGTCTTCACCATGATCTGGAATGTGGCTATAAGAACCAATAGGAGAGATGTGAGGCTGGTGACAGATTACTGAAGAGCTTGTTACATCACATATTTACCCAAGAAGAGATGTTTGGCCTGAGAGGAATTAAATTCATATAACTAAAAAAGAGCTCTTTTTGAGCCCAGGAGAGTTCTCTTAGTGCTAAGCCACTGGAGAAACATTTTTACAAGTGAAGTATGCTTGAAGTTTATGCATTTAAGTGCACAGGTTACATGAAAGTTGGGACATAAGAAGAACTTGAAGTGATCAGGATGCAAAGATGGTTCTTGCCACTTCCTAGTTACTATTTTGATTACTGTTTCTGCAACTGTGTTTGTTTACTTTTATTGTTTTGATCCAGTAACCAACAAGTATAAAAGGCTCAGTTGAAGGAAACACATTTTTTTACAGCCATTTTCTTTTAAGCATGCCTGTTTCTTCAGTGGAAATCTGGTTTATGACATCTGGTGCCTTTCAGGAAGATTATGGATCTTGCAACCCTGTAGCTGAGTTACAAATCGTTTAGTGAAGAGCATGACCTGGAAATTCTAGAACAGGAGGAGGGGAAGAGGAGGGGCAGGCACTGATCTCGTCTCTCTGATGGCCTGAGGGAACGGCCTGAAGTTGGGTTCGGGAGGTTTAGGCTGGATATCAGGAGGGTGGTTGGGCACTGGAACAGTCTCCCCATGGAAGTGGTCACAGCACCAGCCTGACAGAGCTCAAGAATCTTTTGGACTATGCTCTCAGGCACAGGGTGTGACTCTTAGGGATGATCTTGTGCAGGGCCAGGAGTTGGACTCAATGATCCTTGTGGATCCCTTCCAACTCAGCATTCTATGATTCTGTGATTAAGTACTTTCTTAGGAAGTGGAAGCAATAAAATCAAACCTACTTAGAGTGAGGATATTATGAAATTACAGCTCTTTCATTCCTGGCAAGTACTGTAAACAGTAGGATACTGTACAACAGTAGGACCATGTTTTCTACACATCATCTTCTTTTTGTTAGATTCAACTTTACTAGGTGTTGACTTTAAGAAGAGCATTGGACAGACTGGATGCAATGCCTAGGTGGAGGATGCCTGATATTTCCTCCTGATTTCTTATATGCTTGTTGAAAAGTGGAAGAATTAAATTTATGTTTCTCTTTTTTTTTTTTTTCTTTTTTAACTTAGCTTTTTCTTCCCTCTAAAATAAAAAATTAAACTGACATGCAAAATGTAAACTCTGATCTACTTTACCAGAAATTTAAAGAAAAGTTTCTATTTTATTCAGCTAGATTCTTCTGTTCTCAGGACCGGTGTTTCACTTGTTCAAAACTTCAGTACTGTGCCTCTTTTTTTTTTTTTTTTTTTTAATAGCTTGGGAGTGTTTGTGTGATTTCCTAGAGAAAATGGGTTAGATACAGTTGCTGGGTTTCACAGCACCTCATTTCTGATGTGCAGCATGTAAACTTCCATGTCTGAACTAATCACCTTAAATCCACTTTATGATGAGTGGAAAGAAATAATAAATTCTAGGACTTGATTCATTAGGTCTGCTTTGCATATCCAATTCAGAAAATACTGAATTGTACCTAAAATTTCCCATTTTTCTTCATTGACTTCAGAGCTTTCCTGGACATCTGTCATCATCTGTACTGCATGTAGATATGAATATTTAGATAAATGAATTCTTTCCAATTTATCTTTAAAGTTATGCTGTACTTGGGCAAGTATTCCTAAACAATGTACATTTTTTTCATTATCTGCATTAAAATTTTAATGTGCATAAATATTAACTCAATTGGATGTTTAAAGTTCAGCAAATAAAATACTTTGACTATTTAACTATTTAAAGAAGGTCAGATTACTCTGTATTCTGACAGGATAGCCAGGGATGCGGGATCTGGCCTAATCATTCAGTTTGGAGTGGACATCAAAAGGTCGTCTAATCCAGCCTTCTGCTCAACATTGATTTTGGACCAGGATGCTCAGACCTTTATCCAGTCAGGTCTTCAAAATCTCTCCAGACTCTTTGGATTACCTGTTCCAGTGTTTGACTGTCCTCAAGAGGAAAAGCTTTCTTCTTACCTCCGGATGGAATATCTCCTGATTCAGTTTATGATGTTGTCACTCACCCTTCCACCATACACAGTTACAAAGGCCATGGTTCTATCTTCCTGATGACCCTCTCATAGACACTGTGAAGTTGCTGTTAGGTTCCCTGAAAGTCAGCTCTTCTCCAAACTGAACAAGCTCCATTCCCTCAGCCCCTCTCACAGGACAGTGCTCCAGCCCCACACCCATGATTGGCCTTTTAATACAACCCAATATATTGGGATGCACTGCTGAGGCTTGTTTACGCTCTTGTCCATCTTTGCAGCAGAGGTGCTCCCGACTCAGTCCATTCCCAGACGTTATGAGTTTCTTCCTTCCCAGGTGCAGAATATTACCTGAATTCCTGATGAATTTCATGAGTCCATTCCTTCAACCTGTCTAGGTCTCTCAGAAAGGTAACTCTTCCCTTAATTGCCTAACCCTCAAGATAATATATTTTGTGTATTATATTATCAAAATTTAAATGAATATATTTAAATTTATCTCTCATAACAAAAGAAGGATGTTAGGAGGAAGCAAGCAAGATATTCTAGATCTTAAAACTGAGAAAAGTAGTCTTTCAAGCTGCTGATCATTTGAACACAGTATGACCCTATTCTTTCAGTGCTTAGCAAAAGTGGGTTTGACCTAAAGATTAAGGGTACTGCTTATCTTTCTGTTCCTGATTATGATCTTCTCAACAACATTTAATAAAAAAAAAGCCACAAGCATCTAGTAAAGATTCCTAGCATCAACTTTAGAAAATGACAATCTCCTGGCTGTTAAAAATCTCGTATTAAACATTGAAATCCAGATTTAAATTCCAAGACTATAGGCTGTAATATGGTATTGAAATATTTGTGCCTGCTTAGACAACAAAACAAGCTGTAGGTGAACAAAGTTCCAAGTAGTCTAGATATTCTAGGCCGTGCAGATTTCCATACTCATCGAATAAGATTGTTGATGTCAGAATTTCCTCTGGTGCCTCGACTGTATTACTATAGCATCAGGTGGACAAATTAGGGATTCAGAAAGATGACTACTAATCCTAGCATGAAAGCTCTAAGTCTGTTCTGAAATCTATCCTTTTCTTTCTTAAATGTGTCTTAGGAAAAAATCTTTCAACATATGTAGAACAAAAACACATTTCACAATGTGTTTGGGGTTTTTTAATGAAGCAAATTTTCTGCTTTGCAGTCAGGTCTACCTATAAATATTGCTACATAGTTTCCATTAGTTTAGCTCCTCAATTCCTTCTGCTTCCCGGATTGCCTGCCAAAATGATGTGGTGTATATACCACAGAACAGAAAAGAATTGATATAATCTGATATTATTTTAGTTGATTTTGCAAAGCAACACATATTAATTTACTGTGATTATTTCTAGTAAAATAGATTAAATAGATTAATCTCTTTTCTCCTAACACTTAATTTCCCTGAAGAGACCATCTGGGACTGAGAAAACAATTTAACATATTTAAAGAGCTGTTCAAATGACTATATTATTTATTTCCCCTCCATTGTGTTAACGAACTGTTTCTTATGTAAATGTAAGATGCTGGAGATACACTGGAAACTCTCTAAATCTTTGTCTTTCCTTTGGAAATAGTGAATGAGGGATTTTACTATTTCCTCAGAGATTCAGTTCATGGATTTCTTGCAATGCAAGACAGACGGTGATCTTAACTCTGGTGCAAATGCACATAGACTTCCTGCCAAGGCTTAACAGAACATTGCTCTCTGATAGTTCTACAAGTTGCAAGCTACTGGACTTGAGGGAGAAAGAGAAATCTGAGGGAAACATGCATGAAAGGTGAAATTCTGTACCAATCACAAGTCCTGCTATGCTGACTGAGGAACTCTGCATAGAAATATACCAGCATCCACTTTTAATTCAGTAAAATGTAGGGCTACTTGTACTGACAAACCCATGGGTTTGAGCTCAGCCATCAGGTGACTGAGCAAACCATAGCCATAACTCTTTTCTACCCATATAAACATGTGCTGAGCCATGAACAGCATGACTCGTGGCCAGCTTGAACCTGTGGATTCACTCACAGATGTTCTCATTAGCCATTTAGCTACTGCCAAAGCAAATGTGGATTGGCTGAGCTCTGCCTGAGCTGCCCTCAGAAGGCACAATCCACACATTGTGAAAATCAATGAAATGACATGAAGGTGCAACAGGAAACAGAGACATAAGTCAGTGCAATAGCAGTCCATTTCCTGAGAACACCCCTGCTTCCTCAGTAACTGACAAAAACTACTGTAAATTTTTAAAGCAGCGTAGACAAAACTGAGTTTTGCCACCTCAAGGATGAAGAGCTGTCATAGGTAAATCTAAGGGGCTGAAGAGGGATAAAACATCCTGGTGTAGGTCCAAGGAAGGAAAATACTACATATTCAGGTTGTTTCCATCAGTAGCTAGATTAAAATACTCTGTTTACCTGAGCACTTTCTGATTGCACCCTCAGCTGTTGTAAGACACTGGTCGGTGACAGATCTGATTCCCAGTATGGTTGCATTGCCTTATAGGAGCTAATACTTTGTTCACTAAAATTGATTTTTGCATGTCTGAAGAACAAAACAGATTAGAGAAGTCACTGTGATTAGTATAGTTTTGGGTATTGCCTTTTGCTGCAAAATTTCACCCTGTCACTGTTTCATATTCCTTTTAAACTGTAATTAGATACGATTTTTAGAGGAAAGCATTTGTTTAATTGCAGTTTTACAATTTCTCCTAGGACTCCCTTTTTTTTTTTTCTTTTTTTTTTTCCCCAAGGTACACCTAGAGGAATGGCACTGCCATGATGACCCTGACTTTACATCATGGTCATCATGACACACTGTGTTAGCTTTCATGGTACAATTAATGCAACATGGCCTTATGCCATACTGAATGTCACAGAAACATTTTTTTCCCCCCTTCATTCTGGGAATAACTGTCAGAAATAATTTTTTATTGTGTCAACTACTCAAACACTTACATCCACAATGGTATGTTTTATAAACTACCTTCTCTTCAAACAGTCTTGCACTTGACTCTGGGACTATTTTCTCTAACCTTTAGATGATTGCAGTGTTTTCCCAAATGGCTGTATTTATTTACCTCACTAAGTTGCAACTTCAGTGCCAGTAACAAGCTCCCCTGATTATTTAACCAATCTGTATCATACACTAGAGTTCTATGTTGTGTTTCAGTTATTTTCTGGCCAGTTCAGAAGATTTGGAATATTGTTTCCTGGCAGATCATGATTTCAGGATGCTTGTTCTCCAGATCAAGAGAATGTTTAAAAGCTAATTTCTTTTTCAGTATCCATATGGCTGATTTGCTTTGGCATGTGGGAAATTGTTGACAACCCTGTGAGGTCCTAAGTGGATAAGGAGAGCAGTAAATGAACTCAAGAGAAACCCTACAGGTCTCCAAGAAGAATTTGAATGAGGCATGATTAAAGCCGTGGAAGAAAAAAGCCTGCCATTTAAAAGTAAAACTTTCACTGATAGAAGTTTTGTGGGTTTTTTGTCAGATATCAGTATTTATTATTATAATTAGTGAAACTTCAGTGGTTTGTGTCTCCTGAATATTTGTTGTACTGAACTCAAGCAAACTGCTCACATGAATATTAGACAGCTGATGATTGCCTAATTTTTGTGCTGCAAAGAATTTCTTTTCCACCAACTGATGATACATCCAGTAGTTGCTGCAAATATTTGGCTTTCATCACTCCACTGAAATAATGCCCCCCACTGCAAAAATATTCCTATTTTGGGACCCACTGTAACTCCCATTAGAGTCATTTATTGAATTAGAGGAGAAGTTAAGTAATATTCTCATGGTGACCTTTTGCTCTGGGGTACATTGAGCTTATGTCTGTCACTTCTCAATTAATTTATTGCTAAGATGGTCCTGTGGAGTTTGCTTCAGCATTTTTAGTATAAAAGAGATTGCAGTTTACTCAGGAATTAGTCCGTTTAGAGTATAAGTAATTTATCCCTTCACTGTATGAGTGAAACAGATTGGAAAGCTTAGGAACATATTTGGTTCATTTTCGAACTAGGAAAGGAAAAAAATCAGTTTTTCTTAATTAAAATGATGAAAGTGTTAGCAAGTTCATCTTTGACATAAAGAAAGGTGAAGGGATTTCACCACGCTGCCCAGCTTTGGAAACCTTGAATTATTTGCCTTAGTTGGGGCAAGAGTCTGCTCAGTCTGTCTGGATAGTCCCAGGAGAAAGATGGATTCCCCCTTTAGCAGATTTGTGAATTATTATTTTCCATGTTTTCAGTCAGCCTTTGGATGAACCCTTCATTCTTTTTCCCTTGACACTGATAATGTACCCACCAAAAAAAAAAAAAAAAATATTAAGAAATACTGGAGGCAGCCCAGCTCCTTGCAGTAGTGGTTTAGGTATTTCCTGAAGTGGATTTTAAATGTGGCCCACTAAAACACTTTAAAATAGTTATATACATTGGTTTTGCTTTCTTATTTATTTATTTATCTTGGTTATCTTTTTTAGTGTTGGTCCGTCCTTTAAGAAATACTGTATACAGGGCTCAGGACGCAGCTGCACACAATGGAAATACCAAGTTTTCTGTTTTGCTTGCAATTTCTTTGTTAATAATTTCTTAACTTTATATTTCATTTTTGACTTCTGTTAAGCAGGCATTTCCCTAAGAAATTTCTACAATGACTCAAAAAATCTGTCCTCTAACTCATAATAGCTCATTTAGAACTTATCATTTTATATAGTTTTCCCCACGTTTATTACTTCGCATTTGTCAACACTGAATCTTTTATATCTTTTATTACCCATTCACTTCTGCAACTCCATAATCAGCATTAGCAATGACTTTGTTGAACGGCTGTGTATAACCCACAAACTTTGTCACCTTACTGTTCATGTCTGTACTGGCATTATTTTTATAATTTTTACTTTTATTGATACAATGAATCCATGTCCAAATTCCAGCACCTTCTTCCTCTGTGATTGCTTTTTTGCTTTATTTTCTTGAATCTATTTTCTTATCTTAAACAGTTACTTGTCTGTAACTGAAAGCTGTTTCTGACCAATGATAATTCATTTTTCTAGGAACCTTTTTTAACACGAATGTTGTGAAAAGCTTGTAGGAGCCTTGTGTATAAAAGTCTGAACGGATTACCCACGTTCATGTGCTATTTCATTTCATCACAAACTTAATAGCCCTGTGAGGCACAGCTTTCCTCTGCAAGAAAACCACTTAATTATTGATATTGAACTTTGTATGCCATATTTAGCCATATATATATACCTTCCTACTTGTTCAACTGTCTGTCCCTGCACCAGCCCACAAACCTTTTCTTAAAGGTCATTTTCTTATTCTATTACCAAATTCAGCAACCAGCAAGTCATAGTTACCAATCACCATTAGAGCCATTTACGTGTCTAAATATGAAGTATTTAATCATAATTAAGTTAATTTAGAACTCTTGAGTGATTCCATGTGGTCCTTGAAAATTGTTTATCTTCAATTTATTAATTGATTCTGAATTCAGCTCTACACTCATTTCTGCCCACATATAAACAAACTCCAATCTGTCAAATTCTCTTACCTATTTTTAGTGCATACTGATCTGAAAATAACTATATATTTAATTTTACTAAAAGATCTAGTGAATGATTTTTCTATTCTTGATCCCCTATTTGTGCTACAGACTCCATATCAGGCTTCATACTTTGTTGTTAAATTGTAAGTCACTGACAGAATGCATCTCAAAATCTTTGCATTACATTTTCCAAATTATGCTCTTTTTTTTCATAAAAAAAAAGCATGAGACACTAATTTAGACACTTATCTTCAGTGTCCTACATTGGGCTGAATAACTGCCATCTATAAAGTAATTAGAAGACAGAAGTAGCAGGAGTGGATCCAAGTGCTTTGGATCAACTCAGCAGAAGTAACTGTCTGTTTGCTCAAGGTAATCAGAAATGTTTAGGGCATAAAGGCTTATGCACTGGTGTTATAAACACTAAATATAGGATTCAGCTACAGCTGTATAGGTTATTTATTTGATCAAAAGTACAGTTTCTGCATATTTTTTGCACAATAGAAAGGTACAAAAATAAAGTTGTTGCTGAACTCAAACTCATTTAGTAGAGGTAGGAAGCAAACACTTTGAAATCTTTCAGTGAGGCTTCATAACCTGATTTTGAGGCCTCAGTGATCACAGCCTTGATCTATGAAATGTAATATTGACAATGTCAAGTCAAATATTTCAGACTGTGGAATTTATTTAGGTCTTTGTTTAATAAGGGAAGGAAAAGTAATTTGAGAAACAAAGCTAAGACAAAGACAAATCTGTGCTAACTGAGGAATCGTAAGTAAAAAATGAAAATGATATATTCCAACTTTAGAGTCATTGTATGCATGAATTATAATGCATTTATAATGAAATATACATACCTTCATGTGTACATAGCAGATAAAAATGGATCCCAAAAGGATCTTTACAGTGCTGTGTTTCTTCTTATTTAAGTTAGGAAATTTCAACACTATCCAGATGTGGAATGTTACTATTTTTTTTAACTCCAAACCCAAGAATATTTATTATCCCCTCTTCCAACAGTAACTCATTTTTTAAAAAGCCTTAAATAATCTTATTTTAGGTTTATTCAAGAATTTAAATGTGAGACCAAAATTTTGTGTATGGATGGCTAATATGTTTCAGCAAATAAGGAGGAGGTTGCTATCATTGTGCTGTAATCAACATTTCTGGTGTTTACTCAGGCAGTATAATTGTGATTTATTGTCTTGTTATTTCTGTCATGTCATCTCTTGAAAGTGAAAATAATGTAAGTGTCTGGTGCCTGAATTTGGCAGTGAATGACCATAAACAGAACATTACAATGATCCTCAAAAACATAATTTTAACACAAAACCAAACCTGCTACTGTACAGAATACAAATATGGCGTTTTTCCAGATATCTAAAACATACATATTGAGGAGTGGCAGCTGTTAAACAAACAAGCAGCAAATGTGCGAAGTGTCATTTATCACTAATTGGAAGGAATTCGCAGAGCAATGAATTTGAATTATTAGCAACAAGCTACAACTGAACATTAAACAAAAAAACAAAGGGGGGAAGGACAGAGACAGAGGGGGAAAGAAAGAAAAAGAGTAAGAGAGAGTAAGAAAGAGAACAATTTACTGCTTTCTAGGAGCAGTATATAATGGTTTCAAAGGATAGATATCGAGACATGACCTCCATTCATTTTAATTTTTTTTTTTTTAGGAAAAAAACAAAAATAAAATCTCCTTGCCAGTGTTATTTTCTCCATTTGCACCTGCTCTTTTTGGTTTTTTCTGTGCATTGCCTTACTAGCGTCATGACTTGTAATCCTCCATTCAAGGACTGCCCAGACTTATGTTGGTCAGCTATACAGCATCCTGCTGCTTCTTGTTGGAAATGAGACTGTAAATTCCTTAGGATTGCTTCCTCATGCTTTGTATTTTGTGTCAGCACAGAATGGCCCTGAGCCATTTGTAAATACGAGTGTTATTGAGGCAATGAATGAGAATGAAGGCTCCAGGTAGTTAGAGAAAATCAGGGAAGGGATAAATCATACCCTTCTTGAAGACTTCTCTCTATATCTTGATGGTGAAGGCGGGGGAAATAGATTAGTTCACACTTGCTGGAGCAGGCTCCTGACCCAGCTGACAGTAGGGGTGTGGATCAAGAGCACAATGGCTCAGGCTTACAGGTTCTGCTGTTCCTCAGAGTGCTGTCTATATGTTTCTATTCTTGCTCTCTATTAATAAAATAGTGTCCAAAAGGATTCTAAACATAGCCCCACTGAGAAAATTCCTAATGTGAATAACCCTAAATTGCAATTTTCAGAGTAAATAAATATTCCAGAAGATTCCTGTTATCTTTGTGTACTATTTCATGTACACTTTTTTGTTTACATTCACTTCCAACAAAACTTTAAGAGAAACACTGAAATCACAGCATTCAATTAATTTAAATAGATTACAAGAGGGTCTTTAAAAAAGTGCCTTTACTGTGCCATCTCTGATTTATTGGCAGAAGCAAAAACTAAATGCAAGGCCAAAAATCATGTATTGGGTAATATCTTACTCTATGGCTGGTTCGATTGAAGTTAGTATGCCTACTGATATGGTTTAGCTTTCCATCAGAGGGTAAAAATATCATCCTAAGAAAAGAAGATTGTGATCTGTCGATTTTGAGATGTGAAATTTTTGAACTTCCACTTGGGTTCTTCTTTTCTTTCAGAAAACAGAGTGAGTAGAATCTCAAATAATCCTTTTGGGCAGAAAAGTACCATAGAGCACATTAGCACAGGGAGCTTTATCTTCCTATATCATTAATGAACTCAGTTTTACTTTCTATGCTTTGTGTTTACAAGCTTTATGTGACAGCTGAACTCTTGGTTAATACAGCAGGGACAGAACCAGGAACCTCAAGAGCTAAGAACATGAAATGCAACAGCTTGAGCTAAAAAAGCAACCCTTTGTAGCTGGGGGCTGTAACACTTGTGTTGTCTGTGAATAACTCACTAGTATGCTGCAATTGCTTTGACTACTCAGATCTGTTTTGCTTTGAGTAATTTCAAACTAAACTTCTTGTTCAAATATTTACACTCAAATACCTTATTCATTTTCGCTTGGAGTTTAGATCTTTGTAAATGGAAGACAAGCTATTCAGATAAAAATGGCAGACACACATAAATAATTTTCTCTGATTTCCAGTAAGGCTTACTCCAAGGACATGAGGCACCATGTAACTTTAGCAATGTAAAATAAAATAACTAACTGAAGAGTCAGCTGAGCTACCTTTGCAGCCAGTGGAGAGAAGCAAGGAAAACTGTTCATATCATTATTTTATTTGCCTGTTCTAGTGGAAGGGAAACATTCTAGAAACTAGAATTCTAGATTCTCCCTCCTTTGGGTGAGAGTCCTTCCCACCTGCAATGAGTCTCAGGTTCTGAAATATGGAATTTCAGTGCTATTTGAGATACCATTTCCACTTGGCTTCCAGCCATCACTCCAGAACAGAGTGGATTTTTGCATAACATTTTTTGTTATGTCTGCCAACCGTGGGCTGATGTCTCAGATACGCTGCAACATTTGAAATAGCAGTGCACAACTATGATTAGGTACCTGAATTATTCCCCTGACTATAGGCAATGAGGACCGGCAAGGGAATTAGCTACATTTTAAATCCTAAATTCATTGACATCACTTGCAAATCTGATTTAATTTTAGTTGTGCAGGTGCAGACCATTACCTCCCATGAGCCTCAGATTAACAAAAAATACACCTGAGCAAACAGATTAGGCAGATAGCAGAGACTATTTGCAAATAATTTTCATCTCCTTTGCTGGAAAACAGTAAGCATCAAAGATAGTTTTGCATGATTATTTTTCAGTAGAGTAAAGGACTCCTGAGTAAGTCTACCAGCTGGGCTTGAGTGCTATGTGTATTAAATAACCAAAAAAAGAAAAGGAATGAAAGACAAAACAGTTGGCTCAGAAGATGAGTGAGTAGTGAATTGGGCAATTTTTACATTTCAAGTTTCACTGCTAGGAATATCTTTACTTCTAATCAACAGAACAAAATCATATAGTTTTAAAAAGAAATGTGCATGATTGCATTATACAATCTTTGCCTCTGCAGTATTATTATGGAAAGTTGTTTGCTTTGTCTATTAAGAAACTGTAAAGTGCCTGATTCAAGTGAAATGAATAGGAATCTGACAGATAATTGAGGGACTGAAATCTCAGAGCTGTTCTGTGCTTTGAAGTTTAAGTCCCTTTCAGAAGAGATCATATCTACACAGACTTTTGTTTTAATTTTTTTTACATTCTCCATAATATGATACTCTGTAGCACCTGATACAAAAATTCTTCCAGGCTAAAGAAAGATAAACACATGTATTTAATGTACACACTATAGCAAAACCAAAACAATTCACAGGTTAGTAAAAAGATTTATGAAAATGTTTTAATGTTGGCAGGTTTGTGATAACTTTAAGAACATGATCATAAGCCTTTCTGAGGCTAAAGACTGACTTATGAGCATCTTAGCTGAGTGACAACAATGCAGCAAGACACAGTGATTTACACACTTCCAGTGGCAGATGAAAACCATAAATAAATGGAATTCCCTTGAAGAATCATCGTGTAAATAGTGATCGCATGTAATTACAACCAACAATTTTCCAGAATCTTAATAGATCTATTTCCATACTCCTAGCAAAAATAAAAGACAGAAAGTAGTTTACATCTAAGTTCCACTGGTTTCAGAAAAAAGCCCAGTCTTCCCTGTAGATTAATATGCCATTTCATTGAAAAATAGAATCGGTGTATTCCAAAATTACAAAGGCTAAAAACACCCACCAGATTTATACAGGAAAAACAGCAGGGTTGCAGAAGAGCCTTAGAGCCTTCAAGCATTTAATTTAAACAGTGAATCTGTATGTTGCTTTGTCTGTCACCAGAATCTGTTGTTTTTATGATGATACTTTCCATATTCAAACAGTTTTAAAATATTGGATATTCATCTTTTCCCTTCCACTGAATTTTTATGGGATGTTTTGTTATATAAGTTACACAGAGAGGATTCTTTCTGAACATGCAGTAATGATATTAAATCTTCATAAATGCATAGAAGAAGAAACAGGACATCAATAAAAAGTACCTGAAGGGGAAAGAGTTTTGACAATAAACAAATTTTTAAAATTAATCTACATCACCAGTCTCTAGCCAGACACTAATAGGAATCGTTGATCAGACACATAACTCTCCATATAATTGTTTTCCCTTTAAATTCTGCTGGTATAATTCAAGTGTGGAAGAAAAACACTAAGATATGATTCCCTACTGGGCTACTAAGGCTATTTCAAAGTCTTGGAGTGTTTAAACTGAGACATATCTGTTGAATTATTGTCATGTGAGATGCAGAAACACTCTTTGCAAATGAGATGAAGTCTCAGGTCTCTAAAAGGTCGTGGATCTCTCCACACAGAGCCACTGGTGGTGGCCAATGTAAACTACTTCCCACAGGTCCAGATGTTGGCGACTCTCATCCATCAGTCTGCCTCCTCACATCAGACTGGGAGGGATGATGAGGAAAATACTTACAATAATGATATTACAGTCGTTGTCTTACTGATCCCATATGGATTTACAGAAGATCTAGATTTTCCATTTTCTTCACAGTCTGCAACTGATATTTAACATCTTCACAGGCCAAATATTAAAATCATGCACTGAATAATACTTCTGCCTAATTCTTACTTCATGACTTAGAGCTATCTCTGTAAACCTCTCCCTTTCTGAGCTGTTCAGCCCTCTAAACATTCTGGCAGCAGATCAAGGTTGACACTTGCCTGGAAAAGCAAGAACTGTGTAACTCTCAAAATGGGCAGTTCTCTGAGCACAGATGGATGAACAAAGTATAAAGGAAGTCAGTGTTGAACATTACAAACTTCCACAGCCTGGCATATTCTTTAACTTCAGTGAAAACACAAGCTGATTCTTCTGCTGACAGAGAAGCATTTTACCTACACCAGATTCAATGACTGGAGACAGGAATGTCACATTTTAGTGATGTTCAGCCTGTGTATAGAGCAGCTCACACGCTCTTCTAACGGCTTTTTAGCCACTATCTGTGACAGCATCACTCCCACTAAAGCATGAAAGTATGTTGTCAGCTTTTGCATGTTGTGGGCTGAGCTCTTTCAGTTCTGTAGCCATTAGTACTGCCATGACGACTTTTAAAAAAACTTACTATGTAATTGTGCACGATGCTGATCACAACAAATCTTTATAAAATGAAGTCCCACTTCTATTTACCTCACTAATGACTGAATTTCACTTATTCTTGTGCTGTCAATTTGCTCCTTAGAAGACTGTGTTTTTATTTATTTATTTAACAGTTTTCATGAGTGCTTAAGACAGCCTGACTGAATTGCCAGTCCGTTTAGCGATAATTACACGTTAGATGCTATAAACGGACACAAAGAACATATTTCCCTAAGAACCCAGAAGCAGAGAAAAAAGAATAAAAAAGAGCAGGCTTTAGAAACACTTGTAAGCCACTTGTCTATTCGTACCAGCTGTTTGACACTAGCACTCTCCTTGAAATAATTTTTAGACTGAAATCACACAGTGATGCTGCTTCTGAAATGTTAATGTTTTCATTTCTAAGGCAAGACTAGATTATTCTCCCCTGAAGTTTTTTAGCAGGAAGTTATGTCCTTCCCAGCGCCACCAACATTTTGAACCCCAACTAATGATAGAGTAAAAGAACTGCCTTCTGTCTCGTTTCTTTCAGGGAATAACTGCTCCTTGTGACTCACACGGCCTTACTCCTCTTGAATGCAGCTGTCTTTTTCTCATCAGAGTTCAAGTAAATTTACAAGGGTGCTTTAGTGAGAGAAAACTGAAAAGCTGCTTATTCTCCAAGCTCACTATGTTGTCCTTTTTCTGAGAAGCACTCATTGTTCAGTAATGATATTCCCCACTGAACGCACAAATTATATCTGGGGGAGAGACAGGGACGATGTTTTGAAGGTTAAATTGAATGAAAAGTTTTATCAGTGGGGTACATAAGGGTCATAATGTGCTATTTGTTAAGGTTTTAGCTGGGGAAAATGTGCGATGTTCTCTCTGGAATATATGCAAGATTCTTCCCATGTGTTTGGAGCCTAAGAATGCCAGAAATCTGCTGTGGAGAGCCTGCAGCTTTCTGGTGGTCCATAAGTATAATGACAAAGTCATGATATACTTCTAATATGGGCTTAGCCACTTCTCAGCAAGCAAGGGGTCTTGTAATCTCTTTATTTGGCATCACATCTCCAGCCCTCTCTGACAAAGAAAGCTGACTTTTATTGCTGAAGGTATCCTGAATGGGTGTCTGGAGAGGTGACCCTATGGATCAACAGAAGAGCAAACACAGGATAGCAGGAAAAGTAGAAGAGAACAAAACAGGAACTCTATGTCACTCCCTTACCAGCACTGGGAGGGGTTTTTTGTAAGCTCACACGAGCAGAACTGGCTAAGTTGTGCTTTTCCTGATTTGGCAACGTGCTGAATGCCCCATTGTGCCAGTCAGTATTATTTGTTACAGCCAGAGGAGAGGTAAAGGAGCACCTTTGCTCCATTTTTCTCAGCAAACCTGTTCAATGATAGCTCAAAACTTACGCTGCATTTTTCTCACAGCCAGCCTGTTCCCTCAGAGCACCACAGGATAATCCACGTATGTATCAGGCACTGGGTGAGTATTTGAAAGAAGAAAATAAAAACTCACTGACTTAAGTGAATCTGTAGAAGACCAGCCTAGATCAAAAGAAGCAGCAAGTCAAAATTTTGGTTGCGCTCTTGGGAGGTAGAGAAACATGGAAGGAAGTGACAGCAGATATTAAAATACTGTATGTAATGTTTTACAAACAAAACCCTGACATTTCAGATGGTTTTGCAGTAGATCTGGTAAAGTGTTACATAGGTGATCACAGAAAATCTTTCAAATTAATGTGGCAAGTTTGCTGCACTCTTATTTACGAGTTTTAAGTATTTTAACTTCTCTTTAACACTGAATTATTGCAGCCATTTGGGATTGAGGCCAAACAGCTTATTTAAAAATTTGATAATTGAAAACCTGCAATTCATTTATTGCTTCCCTCTGGAAATGGAACTTTAAAATATTTTAAACTCCTGTGGGAGAAAAAAAAATCCTTATCTGGAAATAATTTGAAAGTTCATCTGTATTTTGCTGAGTTATTGAGTTCAAAGTTTTACAACATGATGTGGCAGATAGACTCTGAGGACAAAGAAACAATTTGCTTGGAGTAACTGTAAGATACCTCTCCAAAACACTTCATCCATCCTTTTCTTACTGGCCTTAAATTTGTGTCAGATACTGTGGAAGTCCTGCCAAAAGTCTTTATAATCTATAGGAGAAAAGTAAAACCTAGGAGGAATCTTAATAATTATCATAAGAATTTAAGAGTTACTTAAGAGTTTGCTTTAGGGAAACAAATTTGCTTTTAAACCAAGGAAGACGTTAAGAGGTATAAAAAAATATCATATTGTATACAGGGAATTTGCCATGTCTTTCTACAAACCTGTGATGAAACTTAGCAAAGAATATTTGGAGCCTTATATCAGATATACTGAAGGCACAAGAAAAACTTTACTAAATGGAGGGACTCAGAAGGCGGTCATAAAAAATACACCTAGAAAAACTCCTAATAAAAACTCGTAATAAAACCACAATGTTTCCCTTTCTTAGCATGATGAAAAAAAATTAGGATAGAAAATCATTAGTAATATATCGAAAGTAGATTGGGAACTTCTTGCTGTATTATAGAACAAGAATTGATTTTACATGAGAAATGAAGGTAGGATATCAAAAAATGGTAAATGCTGAGACAGGAACTTAATAGAAAACAAAAAAGGGAATGGATGCTTGTAAGTTCTCCAGAGGGTTCGGAATTATAATCAATCGTAATTAATGTTGTGGAAAGGATATTGTGCCCTTTTTTTTTAAGTTAGAAGAGAGAAAGATAAATATCTGCATATTCTCTTACAGTGAGTTTGGTCTGGTGTTGGTCACTGTAAAATGATGGCTTAGTGAGTTAAAAAAACACATGGATTAATCTAATAAGAAAAGAATGCATTCAAAATTAAATGTAAATAATATAAAATCTGGCTGTTAAGCTTTGAAATTTTAAACTCAATTTACAGACTCAACATTTCATTGATCAAAGGAAGAAGAAGCCCAATTTAGGGAATACAGTTGGCCAAAGCACAAAAACGAATAACCTTGGAAAATGCTTAGTTCTTGTTTGTTGATTTGCATTGTGTACCTACCGAGGGAAACTGAAAAGATAAATTCTTAAGAATTTTATCTCCCTGTCCTTTCAGTTACACAGATATATAAAACTTAGATTAAGCCATTGGTGTCACCAAATCACGAATAATCTCTATGGTCAAGCTAAGACTCTAATTCTCAGTACCCTACAGTGGCTGATACAGTCATGCTCAAATTTTCAGCTGACATTAACTTTAAAATGACCCTGAGACAGTGCACTGTTTTATTTCTGCAGCTGAGGACAGGTTTTTATTCCTTATTTATTTTCTCCAACAACGATTTCACCCACTGCTGCCTGACTCCCATCTGCTGTCAGTGTCTGAGGTAGCCTATAAGAGTTAAGACAGGCAAGACCTCCAGAGTAGTACATTTATTCAGAATTCCTTTGTTTCTCCACTAGATGACTCTCTGATCTATTGGAATTCAGCAGGAAAAGCTGTAGACTCTGGGAATAAAAAATGGATATCAGGGCGGGGTGGGGAAGGTGTGGGGGGAGGGTTTGGTTTGGGTTGTTTTTTCATTTGAGGAGAAAATAAGCAACCTTGACAAACTAAATAGGCAAAAGTGAGTCTCCAGTGTCGATAGCATCACATGAAAAAATAAGTATTGATAGGAAACAGTGTCTGATGGTCATTCCACTGGTGTTATTTGGTCCCAAAAGCTCCATATAGTTTCAGTTCATTCCTTCAGTAATTTTGGTCTCCTCATTAGAACTGATGTTGTTATTCAGCCACTTCTACCAAGAAAAGCTTCAGGACTGTGTAGCATAAAAGTCACAGTTACTCTGCTTCTCACTTCTCTCCATCCTGCCTCCTTCTTTGCTCCAGTAGAGAAATACTACGGTTCCTAATAACAAGAACTTGAATGCAGGTGTATGGAAGTAAAAAAATCAGCTCTAATTTGACGTTCCACAATGGAGCAATGTCTTGATGAAATTCATTCTGAATCATGAACTGTAAGGCTGACTGCAGAGCTGACATCTGCAGCATTTTAGAGCCTGAGAAGCCGAGTGAGCTGACCAGGGAGATTATGCAGACCTCTGAAGAGAACTATTGGATGAGGACTTACAATAAATCCCAAAATGTAGTTTGCTCCCATGTTTTCTGCTGAATCAAAGAGCAGATGGTATGGCTGCTTCAGAATCTTAAGCAGGCACTGTGCTGTTCACTGTTATATATTAAACTGGATGGCAATAGGCAACTTAACAAATAATTTTTTAAAAAGTACTTCTACTTGCTTATGAAAAGTTCAGGAGCTAGCATTACTACAGCAGATGTTTGTCCTTTTTTTTTTAGATTATTGAAATCCTTCCCAATGTAAATTACTGTCATGTGGCATAAAAATGTCCAACATGCCCCAAAATCCAAATAGATTTTACTGCGCCATTGTTCGTTGCTTATGTCTGATGGAATAAAAGAGACAACTTTGAAGATCATGTGAAGTGAATACTTACATAATTTAGTTTTTGATACCATGACCAGAATCACCAATCAACCACTATTATTTGTCCAGATCAAGAAATAATCATATTTTCAGAAGACCTTATGAAAAGACAATTTGATCAGCAGAAGTTTAATGCGATATCTAAAAGTATGAGAAAAGAGATTTGTTTGGGTTACCTATTAAAATGTTCTAATCTTCAAATGCAAGCTGGAAATAAAACTAATTATATCTACTTACGACTGAAATAGTGTTTTCATAAAAATAATGAGGATTTCTGAAGTATTTGGATTTTCATATGCATTTTCAAATCTTAAAGTGTACTCATAATGAGTGAATTAATGAATGAATAACCATTTTAATTTAATAAACCAAATGCTAACTATTACATCCTTCCAAGAATAGATATTATCACTTTTTATTTCAAGATGGGATTATTTAAATATATTTGTACATTTTTCCAGTCATAAAAAAACCAGTAAAGTTCAAGCCTTTGAATAAAGACCTGGTGAAATTATATTACTGTAAATGATATTTCAGTTTCAATCATGGCTTTATCTCTGACTCTTTTTTTATCTTTCTTGAGGAATAACTGAAGCGGGGACTATGGAGTGGTGTTGGAATTTCTCAGGCAGCCATTTTCACTTGATAATTTTCAGTCAAATCCGAAATTCATGAAGGGACCATTTAAGATTTCTGCATATCAGTTTTTAATCTGGGTATCCTTTATTCATCTGTCTTTCTAGATAGGAAATGTCATTACTTGATGGGATTTGATAAAGTGATTTATGGCATCTTATCAATCAGAGCATATACCATCACAGTAAACTTGAAAAAAGTACAGTCGAGCAGTGAAGTAAGGATATACAAATGCTTCCTGTCATTGTCTAGCATTGGTTAGCTATGAACTAAAATTCAATAGTGAGAAATCAGGAGGTGAAGAAAAGAACTTGCAGAGAGGTAGCCAGAATTTTTTATTACTTAAATTCACCTTTGATACTTTGAACTGTGCAACATTAGCACTTCAATGTCTCCCTCATTTGAAGGAGTTTCATGTTCTGTGCCATGGCAACTACAGGCAGATTACAGCCATGAACAAATTGAGTCTAGAGCGAGCTTCAGAAGCAAGTCTGGCCCTCATTCAAAACCTTTTGAAACAGATGAAAGAGTGTCTATTGACTTTGATGAGCTTCGGCTTGAACTCTTCCAGCTTCTATGGGCAGGCTTGGGTTCTGATTACGGCTCCAGATGATGTCCATGTATTTTATGCAATTGCTCCTTATTTATATATATCGAACAGCACTTGGAAAACATCCAAGAATATAGGACATTTGCCTTCAAGGATTATATAACAGTGAACGCAAGAACATCATGCCTTTTTTAATGCTACTGAATTTTCTGTCATTCCCTGCACAGTGACACAAATTTTGCATTTGGGATATCAGCCATCACACTAGACCAGGTGTCTATCTAAAGCATATCAAGCATTATATATAATATATAATACAATACATGTATTATATGTTATACATTATATATTATAAGGGACTGTCAGACCAAGAACGAGGTACCTGAGAAATAACAGTTTTTCTGCTTCAGAAAAGACAAAGATGTGACTGTTTCTATGATTTTACAAACTAAGCCTGTCTTTGAAAGTTTGTGGCCTTTCTCTCCACTTCTGTGAGTAGAATGTGCTGATCTAAGAACAAGACAAGGAGGACAAATGGTTTACCACCTGCTGCCTGAGCACTCACCCGCAGGTCACCAGTCTTGTCAAAGAGATTTGCATTGACGGAATATGACATGGCATTGCCATCAAAATGTATAAGATTATCTTTCCTTTGAAGAAAAGCAATAGCTACTGTAACTTTGAAGTTTGAGGACAGGAAGGTAATCAGTTCAAAAGTGCTAGACACAAATGGGGAAATGAATTAGACATTGCCTCTGATTGAAACCGGCAGTTTCAAACCCTGAAAGATGGACTTCTTATAGCATTTTTCAATGATAAGTCCCCAGCTAGTGAACTGATTTAGAACCATAAGAGCGGAATCACTTGAATAACCATGTCCAATCCTCAAAAAAGTTAATCTTTTTGCTATACTTAAATAGATTTAAATAGAACATCTACTCTGTGTGCCACCATACCCTCATGAGCCACAGACATCTCCAATAATCCACACGTCAGTGGAATAAAGCAGAGGAGACTGTGGGAGATGCATGAATTCTTTTAAATAAAACTTTGCAGATGATGTAAGAAAACACTATGTGCTACAGAAGAGCAAACTGCTTCCTCTGCTTGCAAATGACTAAACAAGAATCTGGTTAATGAATAAATCATTGAACATATGAGCAAAATACAGCAATTAATCACTTGAGAAATTACAGTGCTATCAAGAGTATCAAACTTGGGTCTTCTGCCTGCCTTAACTCTGTCTTAACTTCACCTTTCTTCAGCTTACATTAGCTTAACATTAGGACCTCAACTTTAGAACCTGAGATTTCTCAGACCTCTGGTAAAATGTCTTACATCACTTTCAAATAATTTTTTGTCATTGCATCGAGTAACAGCTAAAATAAGCTATTAATCTTAAAGTATGCTAACTCAATCACAAGTGGTTACATTAATTTTTTGCACTTCAGTCTCCTGAAAGCAATGCTGTCTCCTTACTCTACTATCACTAACACTATCTAACTGAGTTTTGATGAAGACAAGTGAGTATATATCTGGCTGACTGGACATCTTATCATCCATGGAAGTACACAGCATAATAAAGCCTTTACTAGTAAGTTTACCTAGCTGATATTCTAGAGGACTATGAGCTTTTTCTTCCTAACACAAAGCATCCTTTTAAACGTTATCTGTATTATTTCTACATGTCTTCTCTTTCTGTCTCCTGTATGCTACCTGAGATTAAGGTGAGACTAATGCCAATAATCACCTGAGAGTTTTCAGCAAATACAGAATGTATCCATTCTTTTTTTTTTTTAACATAATCTGCTGTAATTAGCATAAAACAAGAATTCATAAATATGTGCTGATAATTTTTTCTCACACATGCTTGAAGATTTCATTAACAATATTTAAAACTTCAAGTGTTATGGAAATCATCTCTTGTATTATATCACTACATTATATACATTAGAACGCCTCTCACATTGTATCACCTCAGAAAACTTACAATCTCCTAGAACAAGCCATCAGATTAACATTTTCTGAGGTATCAGTGTTGGGTTCTCAGAGTGGAAAACTATTCCTCTGGCAGGCCACCAGATTTTAAATTTGGCAGGCTGTAGTGTAGTGTAAGGTTTACTTGTTCAATCAAGCATTCAATTAACTAACGTGTCAGTATGTTGGTCCTTTGTGAGACAAATAAAAGGCAGCTAAAGTGCATTGAGCCATCTGAATGGATAGTTGTGTAATTAATATTTGCTTTTAATTTACTGTAAGATGTCCAGATGCTCTGGCAATCAGTTCCTGGGAAATCCTTAAAATAATGGACTGAGTTCTGTAAACTTACTAGGGCAGCAGGTTTTCCTGTCTCTCTCTATGTGATCAGAATTGGGCAAATGATTCAGCAGACCTTTAAAAATTTTTAAAATATTTTTAATTAATATACTGTTTACAGTTCCAACAGAATTTCTGTGTAATTTAATGTTTGTTTAGTAGCAGGGTTTATCTGTTATCTAAAATCTATCTCAGACTGTCATTGTTTTGGGATCATACAGCCTTCTCCAACTCAGTAGACAAAGATTTATTGGTTTGACAGAGAAGAAAGCATGTAATTTCAGAACAATTTTTTTCTTTGTTACTCTCATCTTTGTGAGCTACTCCAGCAGTTAATCTTAGTTGTGGAAACACTGAACAGGGGGAGAAAGGCATTTACAGTGTGTGATTTTATTACATACTTGTTGAGATGGAGTGAATCGTCCTCTGAGCATGGCTCAGATGAATAACTTAGGCTATATGTACAACTTTTAGGTGAAAAACTGGAGGACGAGGGGAGATCAGAGCCTTTCAGTGTGTTTTTATCCCACTTAACTACAATATGTAGACTAAGATCATAGCTATGCTGAACTAAGATCGTAGCTGTGTTAAACATTCCCTGTAGCCATTGGAGACCCAGGCATCTTCAGAGAATGACATAGCTCGGACATCCCATTCCCATTAACTACTGAAAAAACCTAAGTCAATATTGATAATTGGAATCAGGTGAATCAGATATTTATGTGGCAAGACTTTGCATTTCACCAAGGTCTGAGAGTACACGGGGTGCTTCTCAGCTGACCGGATGAGAGCTAGGGTGATTGGCTATATTGCATGTTTTATATTGACATCACCTGGTGATACTGACACCATGGGGATGGCAATGACATTTCTAAATATCATTCCACTGGTGATCGTCAGTTTCATTTGATATTACAGGCCCTAGTGGGAGGTCTATTATGTGTTCCACTGTGTCATTTCCAACACACTATTTTTTATGCCTGGTAAGTCTTAGAATTGATTTTTATCTTCACTCTCTGTTGCATTTGCATCATACACCTATGCATTGCCCCCAGTCAGACAGTGGACAAAATGTCATTTTTAGAAGGATCATTCCCACAACTATCATCCCTGGCTTATTTTTCCTCTGACCGAAGTTATATTGATTTTCCTACTGCTGTCTTCCTGGGTAGCAGTTAATGATCACATTCAATGTATAGACAATAGAGATGCAAGTATCCTTGTAGGGGTTAGCTGTGATCACACAAAGCCATTCTTCTGCAAAAGTATATAAAAAAAAAATAATACAGATCCCACAAGCATTCATCTACATAGACACATTTATTTGAATGATAATGGAAACCTCACCCAGAAGGGGTAGATTAGTTCATAAATCAGATTTAAAGAATACCTTTTCAACCTTTACATCTTGCATTCAAGATAGAGAGGGTTCATTTGTAAGATAAACTGCTTAGCAGCTACCTTTTTTTTTGGATGTAGCACACTATGCTAACTTGTATGTTAAAAAATACTAATATATTTAATGTTTAGTAGGATACAATATTGAATTCTGTGTTTTGTCAGATTTATTTTACATCTATGAAAGCTTTTTAAAATACATGAGTAATATTTTCCAAACTCCACATAATCTGTCTTCAGTGTTCAGTTTCTGACTGGAGTCTGCTTGGGCGCTTTATTTTCAGGAGGCAGAAGTTTGACAATATTTGGAAAAAATAACCAGTCTGACAAGTGTTCAGTGAAATACTGAGAAGCTGAGGTACCGCCAATGACTAGTTGTATTTGTAAAACACTGAACATTGAGAACAAAACCAATGAACAACTGTTTCATGTTTTTGAGCTATTCAGTCTGGAACTAGTTCATATAAGGATTGGAATAGTTAACATGAATTGAGTCTTGCTGCCAATATGACAACTCTTTTAAACCTGAAAAGGTATGTATTCTTTCCTTAGCATTGTTTGTTTAAGTAAAGCACACCTGATTTTAAGTCTATGAAGGCTGACAACCAAACAGCTCCTTAAATATCAATAGGAATCTTTTTCCTATCCCAAGGAGAAAAGAAATATGACAGTCCATAGATGAACATGAAACAAATTCTTTCTCTGACATTTTATGCTCCTACTTTATTTCCTTTGTCATTATCTTGGACATTATTCTTAGGAAAGTCATTAAAAGTTCAAAGGTATGTATGAGATTAAGGCTTTCAGGAGAATGATCGGTTTTCAGTACTGATATCTCTTGCAATACGCAAAAACTTGACATTTCTATTGCTCTTGGGGTATCTTATCAGCAGACAGTGAACTTAACTTTGGGTTCCTATGGCTTAAGAAAAGTTACTAGCATGCTGTGAAATGGAAAAGCAAAAGATTATCCTCTCTATTCAGCATATGTATGCAAGCTTCTAGCATGACAAAATTTAAAGGGTATCATTTCTATAATTGGTGCTCCTAACACAGTGGAAGTTTTATCTGCATGTTTCTATCTGTATACAAAGCACAAGTATAAAAGAACAGCCCAAGATTTCTGCTGAGTACGACTTTTCTTTTTAGATCCTTTTTTTTCTACCAGTCTTTTTTTCCCTATTTCTTCAGCTTGAGAGATAAAGTAGGAAACTCTTCTACAGCCTTTAGCTAGAGCTAATGGGACCCAGGCAGTATTACTGCCAGGATGAATCTGCATATTAACTAACCCTTCGTGTAGGGGTCTAGCACCTGACACTCTTTTTTATCGCCATCATTAAAATGAGTCAATGGGTCGATTAAAGTGAACTTTTCACTATTAATGACCTTTGATTACACCTAACTGAAGAATCAATGGTATGAAGTCAGAACAGGCTGGAAATACTAATCCAGAAAGCCTGCCAAGTAGGCTGACATATCATGTAATGAGGTCTGAGTCTAAAGCAAAACTAGGCTCTGTCATATTAACACTAGTATCATACAGTCTCTGATAAACAAGTCCTCGCATTCATCTAAGGTACTTCTGTTCAACAATGCCATACCTTAACATGCAATCTAAATTTCTTTAAAGAAACTGTTGCCAATGCTGTGTCCAAGGTTTTAATTACCAGCCATGTTATGGTGGTCCACGATTTGTTAGACTGGATTTACTTTTAATAGCAATATATTTACTTATTTGTTCCAATAAAATATTTTTATTAAACGGCTTTGACTTGATAGGTAAGTGAATTCTCATTCTTCTATAGCCTCTGGAAATGACAGAAATCTCTGGGCAAGGATCTGGTTCTGACAGTCTGTGTAACACTGATTTCTAGTGATGTTACTTGATGCATGGAAAAGAGCCTCGTATCAGCCACAGGTGGTTTGATGAGGACAAAGATTTCTGGATAGGTAAAAGATCCATAGTCTTTCACCAGGTGCAACAAAAACTTTGTGGATGAGGACACAGAATAACAGGGCTATTCTATTTCTTGAAATGAAATTTTACTTTTCAAGGTCTCAGAAGTAAAACTCAGCAATCCAGTCTACAAAAAGCACTCACAGATCTTGACAGAGCTGATTTTCATCCTCTATTCATTAAGTAAAATTTCTAAAAGAAGTTAGTGTAAGCCTAGCTGCAGCCCAAATAACCCTGGTGAAAGTTCACTAATGAATTCAATGAAGCAAGTCAAATCAGTAGTAAGTGCTTTTCAAAGTCATACCATTTAGCCTTTTAAATAAACTTATCAATTCAAAGAAAGATAATATGAGAAAAATCAAGAAATATCAATGCCAGCCACTTCTTTACTTTAGAACAGCTACACAACATTAGTTGAGTGTGTCTGAACAACACTAATAATTTCAGTGATATGATTCCAAAATATTACAATGAGGGGAAGCACATTCAAATCATGAAAAAACCCTTGTGGCACTATCATTTAAAGATGCCAAAGAGAAAGATGGATGGATACTTCACTGGATCATTCTTTTATTTATAAATACACGAGTCAGTAGCAGCACAGTTCATTTTAAAAGGATACTTCATTATTGCAAAGTGTAGCATTTCTTGATATTTTTCCTTCAGTAAGTAGCAATATGTCAAATCCCACATATTTAACTCACTTCTGTTGATGTCAGAAGACCACGGCATACCCTGAAGAACAAATATTTGAACAGTGCTAAAATCCTGTCAGCAAAGTCTTGGGTACCCATCTGTTACACAGATAATATACATACTGAAATGACTGACATTTGTTACCAATACTTACAAAATAGTCAAGACTTGTCATGTGTGTGTCTGCATTACACACGGTAAGCAAATCTGTATGTATATACAAGTACATCTATTAGTTATATGTCAATATGCATATAAATTTCTGCCTAAATATTTACAATCAATTAGTATATTTCTCAGGCTTAGTTTTTATATTGCTTTCAGCTGACTGAAAGGGCATATGGAAACAATAGGAACATATGGAAGAAAAGATCTGTTTTAAGACCAGATTGTGGTATATTTACTCACATTGAATAGCATACAAGGAATATTCCTTCTGTGGCATAAAATACTCTGCAGTGAAGAAGTGTCACAATACAGATGTTTGTATTTATTCACACTGTTAGGTATTTGCCATTTATTTACCTACAGTAGTGATGGTGTCACATCAGAACTCAATCTGGGTTGGATTATTTAATTTACTTCCAGATTCTACCCCTTGATAATTTTCTTGAATCAGGGTTACTCTTTTATTTACACAAACTGGGAACAAGCTCTTACCTCTGCTGTATAGAGATTAACCAGAAGGCTTATTGAGGTCTCCCATTTATAAATATTATGCTGTTTAGTTTATCAGCTTAAAAATGGGACTTTTCAAAATGGATTGCCAATGCAATCCATGCCACACTGTATCCAAATAGTGTTTAAACTGTGAAAAATTGTTTTCTTCTTAAGGCTGATGAGACACTGCATATTTTACTCACCCTATTTTGCCTAGGCGGTAGCATTGATCTCCAAGTGTGAATGGTTTTATGTGTGAGAGGTGCACAGTTACTCACCCTCTTGCCCATTGAAGAGGAGAAAGAATGGAATTTCAAGCTTAGTTCTGAATATCTTTCTTCAACAGCCTGAAGTTTAACCGCAAATTCTTCCACCTTTTTCTGCTGTACCCACACTGGTTCCAAATTCCACCTGAGTTCCTGTCAAAATATCTGGAGACACTGGCTCTACAGCATTAAACTCCAATTTTTAATTTGCGCCCAACACATGTACCCACACAGACATACAAGAGAAAGTCCAAGGGATGTTTGAAAAGCATTAACCCACTTCACCTAGGAGAATGCCGATTTGCATAGATGATTAATGTACGTACAAGTAAAAATATAATTAAGGCCCTTATGGTAGACATCACACACATGAGCCTTCCATTAAATTCCATAGGAGGTTGCTGCTGAGGTCTTGATCCTGGCTAACTCCTACTCCTTGATTTTAGCCCAAAGTTAATGCCACATGAAGGGGAGAGATCTTTTATCTTAAAAATCCTGATCCTGCAAATAGTTTTACATACATGCATCATCTGCAGAATCAGAAACGCCCCAAGGTACCATAATAAAAATATGAAAAGAAACCACGTATAAAAACCTATTCTTAACCCGAATGGACTCTGTTAATAGAAGTTCTATCATTCCTCTAGACATATCAACCTAAATTCATTTGTGCTTGATGCAAAATATTTAAAATTAATAAATGAAAGTGCATATTTCTAGCTGCTCAATTATAAATCCTTTAACAAAAATATTCTAGTTTATTTCTCAAAGGCAAATACGGATAAAGTAACTGTAAACTTCAATGGAATTTCAATATAAAAAAATAGAACTTCATTGGGGATTTGTATTATTTAGACAAGATAATACTATTTTGAAAAAGAGAGAATTTAGAATGCCACAACCACTTTAGAAAAATACAGCACTGGCAGTTTGTATCTGTATAGATTATATCTATATAATCTGGAACAAATCTGTGGAATATGCCCTTAACAGAAGACTCTTAGTTCGTTCCCTTTTTTTTCAACCTAACATCTACACTACTCTCTTTTTGATTTACT
This sequence comes from Falcunculus frontatus, assembly GCA_013398115.1. Classification (NCBI taxonomy): domain Eukaryota; kingdom Metazoa; phylum Chordata; class Aves; order Passeriformes; genus Falcunculus; species Falcunculus frontatus. The sequence goes on from VZRV01003187.1 coordinate 40,602, forward strand.
AGCAGTTCAGTAAAGTACCTGTTCCCAGTATTCATTAATTTTCTTGACAATAAACCTTGTAGAAAAGCCTGACAGATCAAACTAACACTGAGTCAGAAGATCCATGAACATAGGGCAGCTTCACATATCAAATTTGAACTCATAGAACAGAAAAGTTAAATATTTCATAATAATAAGGTAAACAAATAAATTCCAGACTTGCCATGGAAACACTGACACTCAAACTAACAGCAGCACTTGATCACACTCTAGTCATGTAATATTATCCTTTAGACCTAATTTTGCAGTGAAACTCCCTCAGCATGGTAGCCCAATCATACCTCCTTATGTATTTCTGGGTTATTTCTTTGGCACTGGGACTTCCATCTTTCTCCTGGGTTATGAAGCAGAAAGCACAGTGTTTTCACACCACAAGCAGCAACACATAAAAGGTTTTAGTCACATCCAAGTATAATTATGAGAATACTGTCCATAAGCTACTCTAGTAGAAATCTTTCATAGAAAATAAATAAATCTTGAAACTAGCAGTAGCTTCCCCAGACCACTTCTTCCTCTGTAGCTGCAGACAGAGGGTGGGGAGCTGGGCAGGTTGAGGCACCTGATCCCACATGATGCTATGTGTGAGAGTGTTCCCTCAACTCCAGCAAACATGGCTGGAGTTACAGAAGTTCAATACATCCCATAAACAGTTCTATAAACTCTGGCAGCTTTGCACATTACTTACCTGAATATGAAAGACACTTAAGTGAAATGAAGCAAGATAATTAAGAATGTGCACATCCTAGCACAGACGAAGAGCCACTTCTTGTCACACCCCAAAGGCCATGTCTTGCTGCACCCTGCTTTTAACCTGAAATCCACTATATGGATCTGAGGAGATTGATGAGGACGGATCAATAGCATATTGCCATAAAAAACATTCTATGAGGGTTTTGGTTTAGGTTGGTTTTTTTTTTAACTTTATACAACCATAACACTTTAAAGGAGAAAAAGAATCCTAAAAAATGAAAACAAAGTCCTCTGGAGACGTAAGATGGAGATGGAGACAAAATCCGACAGTGGTAAAACCTGTTTTGCTACCCATCCTTAGAGTCCTCTCCCAATATGCACAGCCAATAACCAGTGAACACTCTGGGCATGACAGGAAAACATTTCACAAAGGCTCTCTATGTTTCAAGAGGACACGAATTGAATTTTTAATAAAATGTTAAGTCTCAAAGCAATTCAAAAGATTGCATTTCGAAAAGAGAATCATATCTAAGCCAAAGAAATTCTATAGAACTGTTACTCAAATAGCTAACAGAAAGCTTGAAGTGTGACACAGAAGAAAGAGTGCAAAGTATCTTGACATTGCTGTCATAATACAAGTCAGTACTTCAAGAGCAATGAATGAGATGTAAATATTTACCCTAGGTAGCTAGACCAAAGAATGCAAACAGATTCCACAGATATAATACAATTTGTCAATATCTTTAGTGCTGGAAATGGAAATATTAACTCTGCCAGGCCACTGATCCTGAAAGATGAATACAATCAATTACATTTTTTACCTGTCAGTCATTCGCATCATTGCCTTTCTTGCAGCTGACTGCTCCCTGTCTTCCAATTCTTGTTTCAAGGCACTGAACAACTTTTTATATCCACTTTTCATCCAGTCTTTTTCACAGATTCCCTACTGCCATCTCAGGTTAACACTGCTTGTTTCAGAACTCATCTGTTTTCTTCCTGTATTTTCTCAGTGTTGCCTGTGTCCACTGTCTCCCATCACAGAAAGGTGGCCCTTTTGGTCTCTGAGGTGTCATCTTAAATCTCACTCTTCCTCGAGCTCCACAAATATTAACCACCTCCTACAATCTGATCCGGAGTTCACAGGTCAGCAAGAGCCATTAACTTCAATGGACTATGAATCAGGACCAGATTGCTGCCAGTAGCTCTGGACTGAAATCTAGCTAAAGAAAAATAACAGAAGAAACTGTATGGGTACCCTTGTTGCTAATTACAGATTGCTACTTGAACACAGTCATGGCAATACCACATCCTGCATTAATACCATCTGTTACTATTTCCAATATATTTTCTCCAGTCCTTACACAAAGGACTGAGGCCTTACATTGTTGTACCTTTATCTACACAAATTCAGTGATGCCAAAGGTGTCTGACTGAGCTTGAATAAATAAGCATACACTAGCTCCTATCATTTTGTTTTTTATGTACTACAAAATACCATTCTACATCTAGCTAAGTAAAACAAGGAAAATCGTCATGTTTATGAATCAGGTTAGTAAATCACTGCTAAAAAATCCAAAGTTAAAATGGCTGTTTAGAGTGACAGAGTATACAGGAAGAACAGAGGAAAGTTTAAAGCTGGTGTATTTTACATTCTCACTAGTGAGGACATAAAATTCTGTTCTTCCAAGGAATCTCTGTCTAATCCTATGTTATTAATCTAACAGCAATCTGAAGGAAAAGCACTCCAGAAACCAAATATAACACTGTGACTCTACTTCATTCTTCTTGCCTTCATTCATAAACATTCTGGTGCTTCCTCTTCATTTAATTCTCCCTGCCTCTTGCAACCTCAGGTCTCTAATGCATATTTTTTATATGGAAAAATTCTAATAAATTGCCTTTGCCCACCTTTCCTTCTCCTACCAGTTTTTAATGTTTTGTAAGTGCCCTGTTGTAAAGCCAATGCTTTTCTGCAATCCCACAGTTCTCCCACCAAGCAGTACAGTGAAATCAGTTCTAACAGACAATTTAGGCCATCTAATGTGGTACAAGAAGATACACAAACACTAGGTAGAAGATGCTCTTCATGTTATGGGAAAAGCTATCATCATCAGACAGCAACTATTGCCTATATAAAGCTAAAATATTAAATATTTATTTAAAAGTATGCTGCAGTTTGAGGCTATTTCAACAGTAATTTGACAGTAATTACAATTCGCATTTTTACCCTATAATGTACTAAAAAAGGTACTTTACCTAAAGGGATAAAAGTAACACTGCCTATTACCACATAACTTTGCCACGTGTATCAGCAAGGACAAAGCCAATTAAATGACCTTCACTGAAGAGGTGCAGTTTTGGGGGTACAGCTTTTTGTTCATTTTTTCTTAAAGATGTTTATTGCTAAAACTTTTATTATAATGAAGTACACTCCACCCTCACAGTTTCAGCTATAGTAGGCAAATGCTTTGTAGAAATGAAATTACTGTTGCAACAAGGTTGCTTATGACATTGTTTAATAAAAAAAAAAAAAGAGTTGGGACACAGTACATTGATAGGGGGTGGAGTGTATCATATATACAAGAGGGGTATTACGTCTGTCATCTGATGTTGATGTGGGAAGAGAGAACACAACCAAATGCATTTTCTTTCCAGCACTGAAACATGCAAAGACAAAATTACAAGTTGTATGCAGCTCAGAATAATAAAAAGAAATGCCCCAGTATACTTGTTTCAATTTTTTAAAAATATATTTAATTCTCTGATCTTTCACTTCAAAACTTAGAATTAAGCAATGAGTGAACAGGATGTGAAATACAGACAAGGCATTGCTCACATCACATTAAAAGGCATCTTTTAAATGCTGCTGTGGATTTCTAAACTTACACTGAACAGATTTTTTAGTTGCTGGGAATTTGAAATGCAAGATGAACTTGGCCACATTACATCTATTTCTTTAAGTGGAATTGTAAATACGCAATAAATTGCTGTTCCAAAGAGGCAACATGCAGAATTCAAAATTTTTTCTTGCGGGATTCTGTTGACCTGTGTATGAAGAGATTTGAAGCAGTGGTACAAAATCCACAGCTCAAGCATGAGATCCTAGTGGCTGGATTTCTGAGTATAATGTTCTCCAAAATACAACACCTTCCTTTTAACCACTGAATTTAGTTTTAGGAAAACAGCTGCTTACCAACTTTAAAAAAAAAAAAAAAAAAAAAGGCAGGGAGGGTGGGAAGAGGGAAGAGGTGGAAAGAGCTTATGCATTATGATGACATTTAGCAGAGAGCTGCAAACAGAAAGCAAAGACAAATACTTTAAATGTGATAGATTTCAACCAGAAATGTGAATGTATTTTTTCCTTATAAATAGCTTGCCAGAGTTGGCTGGGACAAAATTTGGGTTGCAGCTACTGGCTGACACAGCAGTGTGGAGAAACAAAACAAATAGGCATTTATCTTCCATCCCAACACCCTCTTTCTCTCCCAGTTAGCAAAGTATGACTGATGCTTTTGGTTGGCTGCAAGGCAAATATTAGCTAGAATCTCATTTAGCTACATCCACAGTCCCAGATGCTTAAAACTTATCATGGATTAAAGCCATGAAATAAAAATTAAAAAAGAAATTTCAATTTGAAATTTTATTGGCGTGTTGCTAGAATGGTCAACATCGATCGACAGGACTCGGTCCACATACTCTGAGAACAGCCTTCCTGCACCTCCCCCCTCTTTTCTTCCTCTCTCTCTAGCTCTTTCAGCATTAATGCTATTAAAAGCCAAACAAAATACTGGCTATGGGCGTAAAGAATGCTGGTTTCTTTTGGAATGTTGCCATGGATCCTGCTTCCAGTCGCGTCCCACGGAAGGAGGGTGCAGCCTCCTGACTCTATGGCAGGCTGGTCTCCCCGGGCAGGGCAGAAGGAAGATAGCCACGTACTCCTGCTCCTCCCTATTCTTTCCCATCCACTATAGCCAGGTCTTTGATCACTCTCAGCTTGCCACTAGCATCGATCCTGCGCTTCTCGCGTATTAGATCCTCCAGGCTGTGGAACCTCACCGTGTGCACCTTGTTCTCTGCCAAGTGGATCTTGAGATAGTACTGCTGCTGGTGCTGGGTGCCAGCAGCCGCCTGCAGCTCCCCCCCGGCTTTGAACTCCCTTTTCCCGAAGCGGCACCAGGCGGCGAAGCTCTCGGAGTTAGTCCAGCAGATCTCGTCGCTTTTTAAGCCCAGGTGCCCGCAGGCGTTCTGCACCACCAGCTCCGCCACCAGCGGGCGGAAGCGGTACCAGCTATTCACCACCCGGCCCACGTTGCCCGCGGCCGCCTCGTACAAGCTGTCCTGGCGGATCTGCCCCTGGTGCAGGTGGATGATCTGCCCGCCGCCCACGTACACGGCCCAGTGCGGCGGCGGGTGCTCCGACGGCCCCAGGTAGAGCAGCTCCAGCAGGTCCCCCGGCTTGCAGAGGGCGGGCAGGGCTGACACCGAGTAGACGCTGAGGTCCCCAGCCTGGGGGCCGCTGCTGACCTTGGAGAAGATGCATTCCTGGCCGCGGAAAGCGGAGAACTGGGTCTCGTTCAGCACCAGCTGGTGGTGGAGGTGGTGGGTGGGCGTCTCCTGCCCAGGGCTGCCGGAGCCCTTCACGCCGTACTTGTCTGGCTGGCCTCGCTCGTCCAGGTCCTCCTCCTCATCCGAAAAGAAGTAAGCCACCCCGACGCGCAGCTCGTCCTTCTCGATCCCCGAGGGGTCCCCGGTCGGCAGCTCGCTATAATTCAGGTGGGTGATGCGATCCAGTTGATTTCCCATCAATGACAGGGCGAGGCGAGGGCAGGAATCGCCGGATCTGAAGGAGGGTGGGGTGGACAGAGACGGAGAAGAACAAGAGATAGGAAGGAGAGTGCACGCCGAGGGAGGGAAAGAAAGAACGAAAGAAAAAAAAAAAAATCAAGGCACATACAAAAGATTTCAGCGATTCCGCCCTAAGCCCCCATCTCTCCCCGACTCCTTCCCTCCCCTTCGTGCAAGGGAGAAACTCCCAGTGCGGATCCTTCCCCCTACCCCCGGGGTGCGGGGCAGGGCAGAGCCCGGACTCCGGAGCTCCCGGCTCCCAGTGCCGCCAGAGGAGCCTCTCCGCCGTCCGCCGGCTCCGCGCGGGGGGACGGAGTTGCCCCGGGAGTCTCCGCTCTGCGAGGGAAGAGGGCTCCGGGGGCGCGGGGAGGCTCCGGCAGGAGGGTCCCGAGCCCTCCCTCCGCCGGTGCGCAGCCGAACCGCGCCGGGCAGAGCTGCGTGCGGGAGGCGGCTGGAGGAGCGCCCGGCCCCGAAGCTGCCACCCCTGCCCGCCCGGTGCCCGCAGCCCGGCCGGGACGCGGCAAGGCACAGGCAAACAGCAGGCGATCGGCGTCCCCCGCCCGCGGGGCCCCTCCCGTCCCCTTCCGTACCCGTGGTCGCCCAGCGCCAGAACCCCCCCAAACTCCTTTAAAGTCGTCCTGTCCCCATGGGCGCCGCAGAGGAAGCGCGACCCGTCCTGCCCGCCGCCACCCGGCTGCTCCGCCCGCGCCGCTCTGAGCTGCCCGGCCCCTCCGGCGAGCCTAAGTACCGGCGGCGCCGCTCCCGAGCCCGCCCCGGCCGCGCTCATTGGCNGCCCCGTCTCTCGGGCTGCTCCAGCCGGCCCTAGGTCTGCGGCAGGCGGGGCGTCCCGCGGGAAGGGGGTTGGAGATCGTGCCCACCACGGGAAGCCGCTGCCAAGCCACCCCTGCACCAGACAGAAGTAAAAAGGAGGAAATAAAAGCAAATTTAAAAAAAAAAAAAAGAAAGAGAGAGAAAAAAGTCATTTCTATTAAACTAACCCGCCCAGGAGGGACTCACATGGCCAAGAGTTTCTCTGTCCCTCGAGGTTGGAGGTGGGCGCCCCTCACCTCCCTTCAGCAACCTCAGGTTGCACCTGGCAGTCTGAACTGATACTCTGGGCTTCCTTTTGCTGAGGAGAGACAGGCATTTCCAGAGGGCTGTTCCTCTCGCCTGCTGCACCTCCTATTTTAGGACGGCATGAAGTGCCCTAAGAAGGTGCCTGTCCCTTGTGATCACCTAGATGAGAAGTTGGAATGTTTGGTGGTTGGCATTAGGTGAGGCAACTCTGTCTTTCCATATCTGGACAAAGTAGTGGTTGTGGGTTGTCCTCACATTTGACTAGAAGACATGCTATGGCTTGTCTTAAGTAAAAAATTAGACTGTCTGGCAGTAGGAGTCCATTTCTTCCAAAAATGTATTAAATCTAAAAATTTAGCATTTATAGTAGCTAATAATAATACACACTTTTACACCTAATTTTGTGCATTATGGAAATGGAACTCAGAAATGATTAGTTCAATTGACCACTCTTCCTCCTCAAGGCGGTGTCAATGATGGGATTGTAACCTGGTTCTTTTGTGCTCTTAGTCTTGCTCTAACCACATGAACTTCTGAGAAGTGAGAATTTAAATATTTAGGACACCTCATGAAAAAGATCTAATGACATTCTTTGGTTCAGATGTGAATCATATTAAAGTACCATTTTTAGCTGGGAGTAAATTTACTACTTTCTTTGCAGTGGAAATAGTTCTGTCATCAAGACATAAGTATTTCTGCTTTCAGTGTTTATGGATAGTATCTCTCTTCGCTGCTGTCCTTTTCCCAATCTTCAGGTTTAGTTAACTGAGAACAATAATGCCATCACTTTATTCTCATGATAGAGAGACATACATACTTAAATAAAAATAGTGAATTTCAGATTTCTGGGGTTCAAGCTGTATACCTATGTTCATATGGATCAAATGCTGAGTTTCTTAAATGAATGTGTTTACTTTGAATGATCCTTTTCTTTTGCCATTTAAATATTGATATAGCTGTCTTTCTAGAATAGCATCTTCTTGTTCTCTTTTTTTTTAACATATGCAAAGGCATCACATCATAAATGGAAGAGAAAAAAAAGGTTTATTTAGTGAAATTCACAGACTGACATCAGTTATTTTTTCACTGTGGCAGTTATACTAATCTGTTGATGGTTACAGACTTCTCATGTCTCATAAACTCAGGGGTTATGGCCTGAGACTCACAGGAATTAAACTGATTTACAGCAGTTAAGGATGTAACATTCAGGGTTTGTAGAATCAGAAAGATAATTTGGAAAAAAAAAAAAAAAGAAAGATTGTTTTCTAATATATGCATTTTAAAATTTCAGAGGACTAAACATAACGGATGTTATTTATCTCTGGAATTGTGTAAATACTTTTCTAATGATTGTCAGAAATTATATGTTCTTTTACAGCATGACCTTCACCAACTGCAACATTTTAAATTAAATTAGGAAGACACTCTAATAAGTTTAGAGCTAAGGCTGTAAAACAGTGTTTAAATATTTTGATTTCTTTTTTTAATAACTGTTAATGTGCTTCATTGTTAAAGCTAGTCCAAATTGAAAGCCATTTTCTGTAGACCTTCATCGACAGTTTCTGTTTTCTAAACGCTTTATATTTTTCCCGTTTAAAGTCTGCATCTTTTTAGGTTGCGCTCGCACAGTTCACACTTCCCACGTTTGCCAATCATCAAGGCTATGTGGAGTAATTTTTAGATAGTTCTAAACAAACAAAACATTATTTCATCCTTTCCATGCAAAATAGTGGAGAACAGACTGCTTCAGCAAACTGCAGGTGCAGAAGGATGGAGTCTGGGCATAGGAAAGGCTCTGCACTTCAAACTAGGTGGAGTATCTCCTGCCAAATTTTAACCATTTTTGGGTGATAGTCTGTGGTTTTGCAAGTCTGCTCAATGAGAGTATTCTGTCTCTTGCTGAAGCATTTACAATCTCTTACAATCCACCTCTTTCTATGACCTCTATTCAACACACCTCCAACACCCATTTTCTTGTTTCATTTCAGTTCTCTTCTCTGTACACTGTCTCATCAGTGCTTTTTGCTCAAACACTATCCCTCAAGAAGAAATTTTCCCTCAGTTTATCTTCAGTCACAGTTTTAGGATAATGTCAAGAAGTTGCCTCAAAAAAAGAAAACATACAAAAAACTCCCGTCAACCAACAAACCAACAAACCCCAAACTTTTATATAATTGTGATTAACAGATACTGCTGGAGATGCCTGTTTTCTCTGAGCTAATTTGATTAATGAATTTATCATTTGTTTTAGATGTTTAGCTTCTGGGGGCTTACTTAGCAAAGCAGTGAGTGCAGGCTTGGCTGCTCTTAGATGATGGCACTGGCAGTGTAGCATCCCTCTGTTCATACTCCCTCTGACCAGCTTCAGCCTCATTAACCGGGGTCATAATCTCTCCTTGCACCAGGACATGGGAAGCTACAATATTCCTAACCTATTATTACTGACCCTAACAGTTTATTCTGCCTTCTGAACATAGGAAAGAAACCCTATACAATAACATACATCATCTCTGGCTCTGTCCTGATCTATTCTGAGAGAGTGAATTTATATTTTTCCATTGCTATTTTTTCTTTTTATGCCTTTTTCTATACTTGGCATTTTGTAACTGTTGCATTTATGTTTAATTTAATACAGTGAAAACCCTTAAAATATGTAGCAAAATAGATACCAAATTGCTTATTTTTTAAACCTTATTTTTTAAATCTTGTTATCATCCTGCCTTGAGCTGAGCTTTGGAGCCTTGGACCCCTATTGCTAAAAGTGGAGCTGAAACCACCGTTGATTTTAATGAGTGGAGAACATTTGTGCAGAAAAATTTAGGAACACATGTTTCAAAAAACAACCAGAGATAAAAAAATTGATGATAAGGGTGGAAACTTTCCTATCTGTTATGAACTTTAGATGGTAGAAATCTGTCCATTACAATTCCGGTAATGCCCAGAAGCTCTTTTCTATTTCAGGCACACTACACTCGGTAGAAACTAAATAGAGTTTCTACATCTAAGTAATCTGGGAGACTCCTGAGGTTTTGGATAGGCTGAGGCAGCTGGGCCAGTTCAGCCTCAAGATTACCAAGGGAGACCTCATGAGTGTCCATCAGTATCTGAAGGGAGGGTGTCAAGAGGATGGACCAGACTCTGCTCAGTGGTGCCCAGCAACAGGACAAGAGCCAATGGGCAGAAACTGATGCACAGGAAGTTCCACCTGAATGTGAGGAAGAACTTCTTGGCTGTGCAGGTGACCACACACTTGAACTGATTGCCCAGAGAGCCTGTGGAGTTTGCCTCACTGGAGATATTCAAGAACCATCTGGACACAATCCTGTGCAAACGTGCTCTGGGTTAACCCTGCTTAAGCAGGGAGGTTGGATCAGATGACCCACTGCGGTCCCTTCCAGGTTTTGGTCCTTCAGCCTTGGACAGTTTTTGCTGTTTTTATCCAGTGATGGTGAAATATAAAATGTGAAAACTCAAGAAGATAATTGTGGTCACAGTTTTTACTGTTGCCTCTTTTCTGCTCTTCTGCTGGCTTCTGGTGTCTTCATGATTCTTTCACTCACAGGATCACTTTTAAGTAAAACTGTCCAGGACCTGTTCTCTGGCCCTGAGGTACAGTGTAACCACATAATTGTCTGTCTGAATGTTCTAAACTCCAAAAACAAATGGCTGCATCCAAACTAGCTCTTAGGAATTATTCCTAATCCATTTTAATCCCTAAAATGTATGGAAGAATAGTATCTGACTCATGCCAAAGCTTCTCAAAAGGCCATGCTACCAATTAATTGTATGAATAATACTTCACTGATCCTTGGACCTGTGAGCTGGGCCTGTGTAGCCAACTGCTTAGACTCTACCCAGCTCCTGAAGGAGAGGTGGAGCATGAGCAAGTTTATTTTTTTTTCAAATGACACTTGTAAAGACTCCAGACTTGATTTCTGCTTCCCGATCAAGTGATACAACCAAAAAGATATTGTAGTAGGAAAGATTTTGATAAGGAATGGGAAGAAATACCTTCATTTAAACATGTTTATCTTTTTAGGGCTGTTATGTAGACAGAATCCCAAATGAGGAAGTCACTTTAAGTTCTCAGGGAGCTGCAGGTCAGGGTGATGGGCAGGGGCAGGGTTCGGGGAACTGGAGTTGCACTCAAGTGTAGCTTCCCAGTGCCCTGGCAAGGGAAGAAGAGCAGGAGTGCTGGGCTGGGGCCAGCTGAGGCCAAGCCAAGAGAGGCCATGGCAGTCCTGCAAGGCCGTCCCAACTCAGCAGCCCGACCCAAGCATGGGCCAGAGCTCTGATGCAGCTCCCAAGTCAGGGCCTGAAGCCCCATCCCAGCTCCTCAAAGCTCTTCCTCACTAACTTTCCTTTTCTCCTGGACATCTTATCTAAGGTTCATCTTATCAGACCTGATCTTGAACAGAAGTAGCAAATCCTGAGGAAGCGAAGGAAGAGTTTGTAGATCTTGCACTCAGATCCCTGACAGCAGCATCGTATTCATTCATTGGAGTATGAAAGAAAAATAGCTGAAGGACTAGATTTTCATTTAGATGTCTGTGTCTGTACACTAAATGGAAACTGAACTGAATGCATTGGCTTTTTTTTCAGAGGGGAGGGGGAGAATGTTATATCTTAAAGTACTACTATAAGCAAAGAAGCCTTCCCCAGGATTACGACAATATCCTTTATGAACTTTTGAAGAATTGGATGTTGATGACCATGCAGTTAGATCAATTAACAGTGAATTTTTTTTCTTGATCCTTCTATTTCCTGGAGCATGTCTTTCTCAAAGTTATTTTGAGTGTTCCAAAATGTCATCATTTTCATACAGAGACAGAAGAAACTAAACAAAACCAACAACATCAAAACCCTCCAAGCAGACATGACCCTAGTCAAATAAGGAGAATTCACTTATTCGTAGTAGATTGTTACACTTATGCAAGTTTTTTTTTTTTTGGTTTGGGAATGTAGTCTAAAAGTTCGTACTATTTATATAAATTTTATTTTACTTTTTATCTTGGTTATGAAATAATATAAAATATAATCTAGCCTTGTGGTGAACCTAACCAAGTGATTGTAGCCACAGAAGCAGCAGCTATGTGTTTGAAAGATCTTGGTAAAATAAGCTTGATCTTAAATTTGCTAGTTTACTCATATATAGGTCCATGTAGTTTCAGTATAAGAGAATTTTTATTCTCTTATTTTTATTTTATTTCCCCTATTTGGGCTTGAGGTTTTTTGTTGGTTTGGGTATTTTTTTCAGTAAAGACAGTTTCATATTATATTTAATAATGAGTAAGAGGATTCCTATTGATAGCAAACTTTCACCCCAGCTACCTACTCCCTCAGCTTCTTTCATAGCTTATCTTGTGATCATGTAGTTGCAGAGTGAGTTTGAATCCCCAGAACTGCTATAACAAGATGTTGAATATCTGCCAGAAGAAAAACATCTTTTTTAAAGGTGTTGGCACTCTGGAGCTGGTACTTTGAAACTGAAACAGTCATGAATATTGGTCCCTCCTGAATATAGGATTTTGACATGGCTTTAATAAAGGTGGTTACATTGTTCCTTCTGTAAAGGGAGGATAATAATGGCAGTCTACTAGGAAAATTTCCACAGTCTCCTCTAGCTCTTGCTACAAATAAATCTAAAATAAAAATGACATTGTAATGTTTGTACAGGGAAAAAATATCTCCAGAAAGTAGTGCAACTTCAAAAAATAAGCTGCCAGAAAAAAAAAAATTCAAAAGTATTTGTAATTGTCTTCTAATGCAATCTTGTTAGGTGGACTACTATCACATGGCAAATCAACTTTTTTGATGTCTTTCTTCAACTGACATTTTGCAATTGCAGACAGGGCTTTCCTAAATCAGTTTAAAAGATTGGAAACCTTTTTAGAAATATCAGACCATAAGGAATAAAGTAGTGGTTCTTCACAAAAATGACATTTTCAGTGTATGACTCTCTATTGATGAGGTGTTAACTTTGTCCTTAAATGACTTAACAAGAAATAGATAATAAATATGTTTCTAAGTGCACACTGGTGACTTAATTATGATTTTCTTATTATTAGCTCTTTCCCAAGCTACTGAAAGAGAAAAGACAAAATGTTTTGTCAAGTACAGCATGACATTTTCTTGTATTTCCCCTTTAAAACTAGAGAGATTATCCATTATACTTCCTTTTTTTGTCTTTTAATTTTTTTTTTTACTTGAAAACATGTAGGCAACCTAATATCTGCCTGCTTGTATTATAACAGTGTTATTGCCTTGGCTTTTTCCATTTTCATATGTGCTTTGGGATCCTTTATTAAGTCGTTGTTCTGTAACTGCATTCTATTATAATTTCGCTCATTTTTAATAATATGTATGATATTTATGCTGCCCTGAAGGACTCCCATGAAAATTAAATGTTGAAATAAAATGAGCATCCAATACTTCTTTCTATTAGGCTAGTTAATATTTTATAAAATATATTTTATCTGTGAGTCTTTCAATACCTGAACTCAAAAATGACTTTCTAAACATTATAAGCACTAACAAATACCCCTTGACTGAATAGCAAAGCAGAAATTCAATCTGTGTGACAGTTGCTATTCATAAACAGTTTGAGCTTCACTCTCATGGTTTATGCTGTTAGCTGAACCCGTTTGACTGAGTTACAGAACTAGATTCAGTAAGGGAGTCATACCTTGCTATATATGAAAACCTTTTTGAGGGAGCTTCTATTTTTCTTTTTCAAATACAGAGCCCAGTCCTGGAGACCTAGATCATTCAAAGTGCATATCAATTTTATGGCCAGACCAGCATCATCCTGCCTACAATGCAGAAAAGGCTGTCAGAGATACATGCACACAGTTTTCTTTGAATCCAGTGAGATTTCTGTCTGCATTCAAAGAAAGAATGAAGCCTTAGATGCTTAGAAATGACAAATGTATACAATTAGAATTCATTCCATTTGCTAAGGTGTATAAGTATTGAATAAAGTCATTGAGATTGCACTGTGATGCCATTAAAAATAAGTTTCTGCTCAACAAAAATTGAGTAGCCCGAATTCATAAATTCATTACTATTTCCAGTAGTAATCTCCAAGCAACATTTTCCCAGCCTCTGAACAATCCTGGGTCCATTGGGTCGCATCTATTCGTGTATATAATTCTTTCACCTAAAAGTCTGGCCCAGCTAATTGACTCGCAGGTTAAACCTGTTATCTTCATACTCTTTTTTTTGCTGATTGTGTCCATACAAAACTATTGTTTACAGAAGGATATTTTAGACATGCAGCATACTAAACTGTAATCAACTACTTTATGTATAATGCATAAATGAATGTAGACTACAGCTCATTTTACTTAGCTGTATTGTTGCTTCAATAATAATGGAAGAAAAAAGCCATGCAAAATTTATGTTTATCCCTAAGTTTAGAAGATGCAGCGTGATTTGAATATACTCAGGACAAGTTGCATAAGGTATGACAGTAGTACCTTAACTTCTTCCTTCCCCCTTTAAAAAAAGCAGAAATTGATTTTAGGAGAGAAAAAAATCTGACTGAAAAAGAAAGGAAAGGAAAAAAAAAACTGACTTGAGACAAGACTGGTTTTGTAGTTTGTTTTACTCTTAGCTGTGGTACAAAGCCCTTTAGTGACCCTGGTCATGTCACTGAGACTTAGGCTGGTGCCATCAATTAGTATTTAAAGAACTAGAAGCACTTTTCTGTTTAAAACATGGGCATGTTACTCATCTTAGGTGTCAAAATTCTGGGTTTAGTTCCTTATGTAGCCACAGTGGTTTAAAACTCTAATTCAGTTTAAGTGTAGCTATTAGTTAAGACACACTACAGGCTGCCTGGCTATTTTCCAGTTACCATGTTGTAACCTTGCCGTTGTTGAGAAAATTGTTCAAAGCAACATGAAGAAAACTTTTAACTGAGAGATTAGAGTGCTCAGCTGAAGGCGAAGGTACTTGGGTTCCTATTTCTCTTCCCATAGTTCAAAGACTATTTAATGTAAAAATGGAAATAGCCTTGAGATGAGAATGTTCATCCAAAAATAGGTGCTTCATTCTTTCCTACAAAACAGAAAAAAGGACTGTATCCTACTTTCCTGGTGTCATGGTTTTGGATTTTACTGCTGGTTATGGAATGGGTGGTCAAGTGCATCACGATTTGTGGCAGGAATGTTTTAGAACCTCATGATTTTGTGTTGTGCTCAGGCCTGCGGTGGATGGTTGGTGTTGCCGAACACAGCACAAAGTCCTGAGGAGGATCCCCAGGGATTTAGCAGGAGTTCACAGCAGGCCCCTGTTGATAGGTGCTGTGCTGCTTACATGCAGGAAACCTCAGGCATGCCTGTAATGAGAAGCACTAACCTCTTGTAAACTCAAATCTACAGTCCCTGTTGGATTTAAGTGCCTCCAAGTTTAGGCAGCAGCTGTTGCTTTGCTTTTCAGATTACAGTTTCTGCCTGAACGTCTCCATTTTCTCCAAATCCTTCTTTGGATGTTTAATTCCATTTTTGGCTCTATCCCTTAATCTCTGTTCTGCTTACCATCCCTTTGTAAATGGGAATATTCATACTTTTTTCACCTCACTACGGCTTCTGTGTTGCCTGATAGCAATTGTATAGGACAAGAGCTGTCTCCAGGGCAGGTATAAGTGAAATACAACAAACGGGATATGGGGGTACTGTCAAACACAAATAAACTTCAATAATATAACTGCATACTAATTTCATTTCACTTTCCTCTTCCTTAGACCATCACTATTTTACATACAGTGCTATAAGGATTATATTATTTTGGATGTCATCAAGTTTGGGGGGGGGGTAATAATCTGCAATACTGATGAAATTCTGTGTGTGACAGCATGGCCCATGCAGCCTCTGTGCTGTGTTTGCAGAGTATGAGAGAATTGCTAATGATAAAAGGCCTTTGAAGACTTTGATCCCTGGGATAAGCTTGTAGAGATTGTCGTTCTGTGGCCATTTCATGGGGAGATAATCACCTGAGGCTGAGATGGTAACCCCATGTCCAGAATATTGTGAAATTCACAATTTTACAGCCCTGATATGGCCAGTGAGTCATTTAGCTCCATTTAAAAAAAAAAAAAAAAAAGACAAGACAGCGTATGAGTTCTGAAGCTTTTGAAACTTTACCAGACATTAAAAAAAAGCACCCTCCAAAAAATTTAACCTATGAAAATGTAATTTTCTGTTAAGTCAATGTTTTTGACCTGAAAAATGGGATTTTTTAAAATATGCACTTTTTTTAAATTGGAAAAAGGAGATAATTATATATGAAGCATAAGTAAGTGGAAAGTGACATTTTCTTTTGAAAGATGAGGGTTTTTTTTCTCCTTAATTACAAAGACTAAATGCTAATGTCAAAACAAAATATTTAGAATCTGCAAAAATGCTGAATATTTCTGAACTGAAAGGTTTTGCTGAATTTAACTTGGACTTGAAAAATAGATTTGATGACTGAGTAATATATTTCTTGGTACACAGAGTATTTGCCAAAAGAAAAAGAAAGTAGTTGTTTTAAATAAACCATCCTGACAGAAGCATGTGAGCTGGGTTTATGACTGAAGTCATACATGATATTCGACACAGGAATGCTTTTCCAGACCAGAAATGGATAATTCCTTGCAACCCCAGAGATACCTGTACAGGGAAACTCGACTTTGAGAACCTACCCACACCAAATATGATTAAGCCTTATTATGTGTCTAGTTGAGTATTAGAGATAAATGAAGCTAATAAAGAGGAAAGAACCAACTGTGATAAGTTAAACTGAAAATGGTGTAAATCATGTATGTTCATCTCAGCTTTAACCGGGCTCATGGTTCTTAGTGAATAATTTATTTGACACATTTCTTTCTTGTCTTTTTTTTCCCCTTCTGTTCACAAATAGCTTATGAGAAAATAGCTATTTTATCAAATGTATTAACTGAGCAAAATTGTTTTGTTGAATAATTTTAATTAACAGAAATTGCATATTGTTTTTATATTCAATTGCTGGATTATTACTCGTGGTCATGAACAAAGGCTTGAAAAAGTACTTAAAGTATGGAAATGTTTCTGGCACATAATTCCAACTCCTAAGTCCTCTTTGTAGACGAAATAGTGGGAATTTTCATGTTACCAGGATAAAATCCCATCAGGACAAGATAGCTGGAAGAAAGATAAACCAAATCACATCCAAAGGAGAGATAAAACACTACATCTTTTAAAACAAAAATTATTAACCCTTTGGAAAAAAAGAGAGAAAGAGCAATACAATCTAATGCTCAACGTATTTTATGGAACAGGCAAATAAATTATTTGGTTTCCATATAGTCAAAGGAAAGACAAAAAGAAACACTTTAGCATGTTTATTATCCAATCTGCACCGTTTCTGAGCAATATCTCTGTGAGTACTGGTAGACCATAAACAGTATTTTGAAGGTCTTTACAGTTCCAGAGTCCATAATCCCCCAGAAACTCTATTTCAGCACTTCACTATTCTTACCATTTTATTACTGTTTTCCAATATTCTAACCCTAATTTCAAATATTGTTGTAGTCTAAACCCATCATTTGTTGTTCTATCTCTTAGGTCATGGAAAATAATTTATTCCTTCTCTCCTACTTGCAACCTTTTATATATTTGAGAAGTTTCTGCTTTTCAGTCTTTTTGGTTTTTCTTAGGTTAAAGAATCATAATTCATTCATGTTTTTCTTTCTCTACAGTTATGTTTTCTAGAATCCCAATTGTTCCTAGTGTTCCACTGAGCTCTCTTCAATTTTAAATCTTTCACAAACTGTGGTGCTCAAAATTGGAAAAAGAAACCCAGCTGAGGCTTGAACAGAGCAGAGTAGAACAGAAGAATTGTTTACAGGCTGTCTGACTATTTCTAACTTTTATTATGGTCTATGCCTTTTTGCATCAGAGTGGCACTGTTAATTCACATTTAGATTGTCGCCCAACTACACCTTTTTCTTTGAAACTGTAGCATTATCAGGTAATTTCCCACATTCCTGTTTCTGACCTTAAAATTTTGAAATCTGTGAATCTTTTGAATTGCTACAACTTATTCCCCTGGTGATTATATTCAGAAATTCTTTCATCTTAGCAGAACTCTGTATCAGTAAGTATCTTCTTGACAGAGCAGTCCTTCTATATAAATTGAGAGACCGTGAAGAGAAGTTAAACTCCACAGAGGGAGATGGAATAAGATTTAAGATAGTCCACTACAGAGGAAAAATTTACTTGCCATAGCTGATATCAAGTAGTTAGAAGTCACTGAATCTTTCTCCAGGTAAAATCCATTAGTGGAAATGGAATGAAAAAAGAGTTTTGAACATAATTACTGTAAAACCTTTTAAGAGTGGACTGTGGAAGTTATTAGTAATGTTTGTCCAGCTGTGCTTTTATTCCTAGACAATTCAGATTTCCTTAGTTACACTATTTGGAGGAACTAAGATTTAGCAGAAGGGTTTTTTTTTTCTGTCCTCGACTCGTAGAAGTGGTAGCTGGAAGGGATATATGGTGGTCCGTATAATGCACCTTCTGCTCAAAGTGAGGCTATTATCAATCCTGGATCGACATCAGGTGTGGCTTTTTCTAACCGTGTCTTAGAAAAGATGAAGATTTCGCCACTTTATAGACTGTTTCAGTGCTGTGCTATCTGTATAGAGAAAAAAAAGTTTTCATAACGTCCAATTTGAATTTCTCAAGCTTCCACTTGTTATAGCTGCTTCTTATTAAATTGTCTATCATTCCAAAGTGTTTGGCCAGGTCATGTTTTTAATGGCACTTCTTCAGGAGGTAGGCTGATTATGGGCTGTTGTAGTGGGTTTGGTTAGGTAACCGGGCGGAAACACCAATTAATGTAGTGGTTTAGTTCACATTTCTCACTTTCTGTGAGATAGGATATTTTGGAGGAATGCAAAGCAGGCTCAAACTTAAGGAACATGAAAAAAAGAGTTTATTACTAACAGAGTTAAGAGTAAAAAGAAATAATAAGAAATTAAAACCCCCTTTTCTCCAGCACCTCCCCCTCTCATCCAACTCACACAAAGGATAACAAAGGATGATTCTTGGTCAGCATTTACAGTTCTTAAAAGTCTCTCTATTATTTGAGGAAATAGAGGGTTTTTTTGCATCTCGTGGTTTCCCAAACTGCACCAGCTACAGCCCTGCCCGGAAATCTGCTGCCGTAAAAAATATCTCTCCCATGGAAAGAAATCACAGTTTCTTCCACACTGTCCCATGGGCCACACATGGGGTATTCTCATTTAAGGATAGACAAAATTCCAGCCTGAAAACAACAGCACTCTTCTTCACAGAAAATTTAAAAGTCTCTCACAACCTCTCACAGCTCCTGGGTAACCTGGCATGGTCACCTTTTTTTCTCTCACAGGCTACACACAGAATTCTCATCCCGCCATGTCTTTAAATGGATTAAAGAGAAAAACAGTTTGTGATATTACAGTTTATACCACGGTCTGCAGAAAGCAGGTTTAAGCTACGCGCTGAAGGCGCGACTCCTCCCTCTCTTCCCCGCCGCCATCTTCAGCTTCACTCACTTTCTCTTTCTCTCTGACCTTGAAGACGCCGTGTTGACGAGTGGTCTTCATTGTTTGGGCTTTATGATGGAGAAAGCCTCGCTCCCTTTATGCTGCTGATTACCCGATGTTGTCTTGCAGTTCAATATAGGCTGAGTTGGTTGCAGAAAGTTCCATCAGCTCTCGCTGGGTCTGCGTGGGCCTTGTGGGGGCTGGGGGGGTTCCTCAGCAGCCGCTCCGGGAGGTCTCGGCTCTGCAGCAGTTCAAGGCTGTTCCTCAGCTGCCCGCGGCTCTGAGGGGCTCTCCCGCAGGCACCTGGGGCTTGTGCCCTGGCACCGGGGGAGGGGAGGCCCAGGGCTGCTCTGAAGAACGGAGCCTGATGCCCATATCCCCCCTGTTGTCCACGGGAAGGCTCAAACCAAAAGGGGAACTTCTTTTGTCTCCACAGGGCTTAAATATGTGAATTGCGATGAGCGCTACTGGTTGAAAGATCTGTCCATCAACTCAGGTTCAACCCACAACAGCTGTGCCTTAGCTTCCTCTTTTCCAGGCTAACACTTACATGTTTCTCTATTTATTGTGGGCCATATGCTCTAGGCTCCTGAACAGCTTGTTTGCTTTCAGATGGACTCTTTCCAGTTTCCTGACACTCATTTTGAACCCTGGAGCCAAAAACTGGACATGCCACTCCAGGTGCAGCCTTGTCAAGGCTGTGTAGAGTGACATGTTAAGTGCTGGCCTGACTTCTACTAGTGTAGCCAAACAAGCACTTTGTCTTATTCACGTTGGTAGTGCACTTCTGCTCATATTCAGCTTGATAATTACTGTAACTCCCACGTCCTTTTGATCAGGTGCCACTCAGCCAGTTCTGCTTCATGAGGTTGTTCCACCCCACGTGCAGAATTTAAGACTTCTCCCTCTTGAGCTTCACAAACCTTCTGTTGACCCAGTCTTCACTTTTCTTAAGGCCCTAGAGTTGAATCTGTGTCACATGATGTGTCAAACAGTTTTCCAGCAAATTTTCTGAGGGAACATTCTGCTTCATCATCCAGGAGGAAATACTGAACTGTTTTCCAGCCCTAGAGTATTTGTTTCATTACCGACTGTTAAACCTCAAGCCATTGAATATTGCCTTGGAACCCAGTACTTCAGCCAGTTTTCATTCTGGTTAAAATACTGTTTATCCTGGCACAGTTTCTCAGTCATGAGAATGTGGTGGAAGGCATTGCCAAATGCCTTGGTGGAGTAAAAGTTACAGGAACTGTTACCTTTTACATTCCCAGTCCATCATTTTGTCATAGAAGGCAACCATGTTGGCCAGGTAGGATTTGCCTTTGTAAATCTGTGCTGATCTTGGTTGCCTTCTTGTGGTTTGCATGCTCATAAATGGATGAAAGGAGGATATGCATCCTTCATCCCACCAGGGATTGCACTGGGTATGTCCAGCTGACCGTTCCCAGGATTGTCCTTCTTACCTTTTTTTTAAAGGCATGAGCTGTTATTGCCATGTTTTTTTAACAGCTAGGAAACAGCTTTATAATTACAATGGCCAATCCTTCTACAGCCTTAGGGCTCTTTTCAGGCTCTGCAGATTGAATAATCCAGTTTTTCTAAATAATCCCTCTGCCTGGGAGCAGAGGGCTGGGAGCAGGCTTGTCTGGTAAGGCTGAGAAAAACCCAAAGTGTTTCAGTTTTCCTTGTCATTCATTGACAGGTTATCATCCCTGACCATCAGCACTCACTCATTTGGTTGCTGAATTAATTTTTCTCCATTACTTTTACAAAAAATGATACCCTAGGTTCACCAAACATATTGAATGCTGCACTACTTCTTGCATTAGTAATCATGTGGCATCTCCTTACCTGCAGTGGTCTCATTATCCCTGACAAATGACCCTGCTGTTTTGTGTTCTGTGGGAGAGAACTATTGTCCGTAAGCTTTCTGATACTCACTACTTCAGAAATAAAGAAGGGAGTTGGTACTTCATATTGGTTGACTATGTTTAGTGCATACTTTTTATAGTGATTTCTTTGAGCTTCTTTTTGCCAGTAGAATACTCATTAACCACACAGGAGATTCTGGTGCTTTGCCTCCTTTGGCATTTGGTTAACATCATCCTAGTCCAGCCTTTCCCTCTTAACCATGAGCAAACCACAGCAAATCTTGTACAAAGTTGTGATGTGCGGGAACCACAAGGGATAAACTGTGCTCATTCATGCATTTGGGATGACTCCTACGTGGTCAAGTGATGTGCACTGTTCTCAGTCACTCTGAGGCCTAGAACATGTGAGTTCTATGCACAGCACTGAGAACGGTATTAAGTCAAAACAAATTCCAGAGTATGCAGAAATGGGGTTATAGTTTTCTATTCATGTTTAAAACTGGTCAAATTTCTCTTTATTTTTTAAAAGATGGTAAAAATTCACCCTGAGTGAAATTGTGATGTCTGGGCTTCAAAGCATAGTTTGTCTTTACAAAATCAGGTAGCTAACACTTTTTAATGTTAATTTCCCCTAATTCAATTCTTCCAAATGGTTGAATTGCTTGACTGAATATTGCCCACCAAAGAAACAGCCTCAGGCAGGCATCTGTCATGGAAAATTTCATCCCCATTCATTAATATTTTGTAAAACTATAAACTATGAAAACAGGGATTTGTAATTTGAAGTGTCAGGGAGCCTCAATAGTACATTATGTTACTACCTTCCTGCACAGGTAAGTTACTGGTATGTAATAGGGTAATTAATAAAGCTTTTGAACTATTTTTTTTTTTTCCGTAAATGGATGCAGTAATTTGGCTCAAAGATGCTCTGGATGTGTGTAGTTCTTTGTTACACACCTAGGAACAAAAGATCTGTAATAAAAGTGAAATGGCAGTCTGAATTCAGAATGCCCATGCTTTTGTGTTTTGATGTCTCAGCTTTCATGCTATTTTTATGTTGTTTCTTTCATCTTTAATTTTACCAAGAGATTCATATTAGATGCATTATTAATCCCTGTAACACTGCCTTCGCTTCTTCTGCACAGTGTGAGAGATTTCTGGCTCCAACAGAAATAATAATGTGTGAGATTATTTTCTACATTTAATATGCGAATAAAAAAATAAACAATGTGGATTTTCTAAAATCTCCACGCACTGTAATTTTCTTCCAAAGATTTCACTGATGCATTAGGAACTGAGAGGCATAAGCAATCACCAAAAGCTTTTAAGCAATGATTTTGGTTGTGTACTTTATTACCTGAGAATTCTCAGCATGCAGCACATTGTAACACATACTGCACTGGAAAATAAACAGAAAAGTGAGGTATGGTAACTGGACTTTCTGTAGGGGTTTGACATAGATTAAATGAAACACAATTCCAGTATGCTGACGAACTGCAGAAGAAACAATTAAATGTCTCATTGATGATGGTTAATGGGACCAATTAGAGAATGTGTTTTAAAACATGACTGGTACAGTTATGACTCCTGCGACAGAGAGGGAGATGGAGGGGAAGGAGAGTAAGGGATTGTGAATGGCTAACAGAAAGACTGATCACTTCAGAGCTGGGGTTTTTTTTGGCTGTTGGGTAAAGGGAAAGCTGATTGCAAATACTCTTCCACTTTGTATTAAAATGTGCATCATATTCTTTTGATTGTTCTATTTATTCTGTAAACAGTATCACATCTCCACAAACTGGTCAAAGAAAAAGGAGCAGCACACATAGCAAAAGTCTGGCCATAGTATATCTACATAACTACAATAAAAGGGGAACCCTTAGGCCTTCTACAGTATTGATCAATGTTAGCAAAATGAACTGATGATCTTCAGACTTCCATTCCAGCCAGGATGCATCAACAGTAATCCACTTAAACAGAAAATTAATACTGGAGGAGTATTTTGGGCCCAACCCAAAAGGTAATACCCAGCAAAGGGCAATATTTTTCTTTCTGAGGTAATGTAGGACCTTTTTAGCAGATGCTTTTCTTCAATTACAAACAATGATATTTTCACGGATTAATATTTCCTGAAATCCATAAGCAGTTAGAAATCTCTCATTTAGAACAGTGCCGCAGGTCTTCTCCCACCAGCCTTCCCCAGACAGAGATGTGATACTGCTCCTGTGATGCTGCTCCCAGACGTAGATACAAAGGCAGTTCAGCTGCTCCTCTGTGAGTCAGCCTTGAAGCCGAAAGTACTGAGAGGTATGGTGGAACCCCGGTGAAAATCCCCCTTGCACACAACCCAGTTTGGATCTGGAAACAGAACTGACACAACCTCAAAGCACTCTGGCTACACCAATAACAACAGCCCCTCTATGATTCTGGTCAATTTTTCTGGTTCTCAACTTTCAGTTCAGATCTCTCTCCTATTGTTTTTCATAGCTAGAAATGAGAAGGGCCTATTTTATCAGAGTAGTCCTGCTCTCCTCAGAGTAGTGCATTCCCTAAGGTCTGCCCTCTGAAGAAGACCAGTCACTGGTGCTTCAGAGCACAGCACAGAACAGAACTCTAAAGTTCCATATTCCAAAAATATCTTGAAAACCAACTTAAGTTATACTCTTAGTGAACATGTACATT
This sequence comes from Falcunculus frontatus, assembly GCA_013398115.1. NCBI lineage: Eukaryota > Metazoa > Chordata > Aves > Passeriformes > Falcunculus > Falcunculus frontatus. The sequence goes on from VZRV01003187.1 coordinate 64,353, forward strand.
CATCTAAAGCCAGAAAAATGGCTGTGTTTTCTTTAGCAGTGCTAAGATATCCAGAAATTAAAGTGTCCAATATGTTTCATTTGCTGTATGCATGTAATATATTGCCACAGATATTTGACTGGTTTATTTCCAGAAAAAGTGCCAGCATGATTCGAAAGACTCATGAAAGTGGTAATTCTTCCACAGTTTGATTAGAAACAGGCTAATAGGGGTTTAAATTGAGAAGAGAGAATGAATGTTAATTGTTTTTAAATAACATCATTTAAGCAGCACAGTTAGTTTCAAATAACACAGAGGTAATCATTGAAGTGTGTAAACTATTTTTTTTTTCTGTTACCAGATATTAGAACTCCAGATTAAATTAAAAAAAAAAAAATCAGGAAAATTGTGTCAGTTTATAATAAGGCAGTTGTACTGAGTCTGGCTAGGACTGAGTTAATTTTCTTCATAGGCGCTCATATGGTACTTTGTTTTAGATTTGTTACGAAAATGGAACTGACACTGAACTAATTTTCTAGCAGTGTTTGCACAGCACCAAGGCTCTGTTTCTCAATATGCCCCACTCCAGAGAGTAGACTGGAGGAGGTTAGAAGGGTACGTAGAATAGGAGGGAGATAACCTCAACTATCCAAAGAGATATTCCTTGCCGTATAACACCATGCTCAGCAATAAAAGAGAAAAGAGGGAGTTTTAGGGAGGTTGGCAATCTTTTGCTCAGGAAATAGCTGAGCATTGTTCTACACATTGTTCTCCCACATTGTTCTGTGGGAGATGGTGAGTGCTTGCCTTTGCAACAGCTGGTTTTTTTGGGTTTTTTTCTCTCTTCTTCTACATATCTTTCATTTATTAACCTTATTTTTATTTTTTTATCTTGACCCCCAATTTTTGTTGCTTTTATTCTTTCTTTTCCTCATTCCCCATCCCACTGAGAGCTGGGGAAGTGGGCAATCAGCTGTGTGGTGCTTAGCAGACCACCAGGGTTAACCCAGAACAGGAAGTACAGAAAGGCTGTGGCAGACCTTCCTTGTTATTAACTTGTTTTATGGACCAGTCTAAATGAGTGTAAAATGTCCATGTTCTGCTTTATTTACCCATTACAAGGTAATGGAGATCAGTGCTATTGGTTTCAGTAAAGCTACTTCTGATTCAAGCCGTTCTGCCTGAGATGAGGTTATCGCCTATCAAGGCTTCAACTAGGTTTACTCTCATCGTACTCCTCTGTGAAAAATATTTCACAACAGAAAACAAATACAATTGGGTATAATGCATGATTCATGGAACAACACCTGCTGTTCCAAGTTGGGACTGAAAAACACTAGGAGATGTGTTAACACATTGTGACACAAATGCTGAAAAGGTGTAAGTGACTATAGCACCATGGTTTTCCATGTGGATACATGCATTCAGCCTTGTTTGTGTGTATTTATGTGTATTTAGCCTGGGATTTACCAGAGTTATTATAAAATTTTTAATAAGAAATAGAAATGTGAGGCAGCTGGAGTACATTCTGCTCTTCTTGGTTTTGTTGTTGTGGCTGATATTTCTCATACAATAACAAACTCTGTTAGAAATATCCTCTTCTTAAAATTTTAATAGAATTTAATTCCATAAATACTTCTCCAAATACCTCTGTTTGACTAATCATAATGGAATACATTCACGGCAAGAGTCATAAAACAGATGAGGCAGTGAAAATGTTTAGTGAACGTTAGAACTAATAATCATAATGATGCTGCTAGAGCAGTTGGAGCACAGCACACAAAGACACAGCAAGATGCTACCATAAGCTCCATGCACTCTACACAGAAGCAGCGGTAATACAAGATTGTATAACTGGAATTACAGGCTGCACTGGAATTGGTGTCTGCCTCTGGATTTGTGTTAGCAGAGCCAAAAATGACATAAATCTCCATTTGATGTTCAGAATACTTCCTCTTTGTCTGCATTTGTTTCTTTTCCTGACTCTTTACAGTGCTTTGACTGAAGATTTTCTGTTTATCATAATTTTCTTCTTTGGTCTTTAGCTTCAGTTTGTGAAAGAAAGAAGGTTCATCTTTTCTATCCCATTTGGAGGTGCAATACTCAGTAGACCAGCAGTGTTGTGCTATATCAGGTCTGAGTACATCACCCAGAGCTGCAGAGCTGTGCTGCTGACTCACCTGGCTGTGAGGTGTTAGGTACTTTTACAGAGAGACACACTTGATATGCTGTCCTCTTTTGACAGGTAACCCAGAAATAAAAATAAATTTAAGTTGCTGCATTTGTGAGAACTGAAGAATCAAGAAAAATCCAAATGGAATAATCTCTTGGCCTGAAAGAAACAAAACTGTCATTCAAGGCTATATATATTTACTTCATAGTTGGTCATTTTGCATGACTGATTGTGTGTATGTTGCATGCATGAGTCTGTATATTTACGTGCATGTGTGTTAGGAGCTCAGTGGAACTGCAACCAATTTAGGACACATTTTAGCCTGGAATAGCTCCAGAAGAAAACTTTACTAAGCCTTGCTGGAATGTATGGATAAGAGCAACATTAAGAAAATTAGCAACAAGACCAGTTATGCTGCAATAGGGAAGATGGTAAAAGAAATTAAATAGATTAAATCAGAAATTGAATAACTTCATTAAAACAGAGAACTACAAAGGAAGTCTTTGCTGTGAATTAGATGTGTCCCCAATTCCAGGTGGATATCTTCCAAAATCACCGTACCATACCCTGTTGATCCCCAAATATCCATATTTACTTTAAGGTCAGACATCTGTGCATCCACTATGAAGTCTTTGCTATACAATGTAGAAATTAATCCTAGATTTGATCATACATAATTAACTAATGGTGACCTATACTTCAGTAGATTATCAATGCTGATATTGTCATAAATAATTGATAAACCTGACAAATAATACAGTATAAACTTAATTAGTGCACAGCACTGTAAGCCTGAGGAAGAAAAGAGTGTTTCAAAGACCCTGTTTTCCTAACCCTGATTGATGACTCCTTTTGAGCTTAATAACTGCTCAAAGGTGGGATCAAAAATTGTGTTCTTGCTAATGTCTTGAATTTATTGAATTATTGTGTAGAGTATTGTAACTACTCTAAAGTAATGATTGGCTATGGGTTTGCCGCTTTTTGAGTAGGTTTTTTGAGGTTTCTTTTGTCTCAATGTTATTTTTCATCCATGTCACATGACAAAATTTTTTTGAGAAATGAACAAACCAAAGTGCTTCATATAACAGCAGTTCAAACAAATTGAGAGATTTTGGCAAGGGAGGCAAAATACATGCTCAGAAGGAAACTGGAAATAAATGGAAAGTAAAGGTGAGGGATGCAGGGAAATTCAAATCTAAGTAATAACACAAAAAAAAGCAAATCATCAAAACAGACAATTAAAAGCTAACTAGAGAATACCTCGTTTTCTAGACTGCAGTGGTGGTATTTGGTATTTTCTTGTCTTCCACTCTCAGAAGTGACTCTATTTAATGCAAGTTTCTGTTCTAATAATTTAAAATGTGTAAAAATATGATGTTTCATTTTGAGTTAAATGGATCTATCCATTCTTTTTCTGCCTAGGGCCCTCTTCTGCTCCTACTGCAATCACAAATAAAATTCTTAAATAGAAAATCTTGATATGAGATTGGGACTGGGAAAAAGAGTACTAAATAAAGGTGGCTTGAACACAATTCAAGAGTTAGTATTTTTAGCATGTCATCTATAAGGGGAAAAGGGAGAAAAGCTTCACTGTAAGAAGAGAAACAAAATTAAGCAGAACAAAACCAATTTATCTTGTGTTTGCTCTGAAAAGTTTTCCCCTTCCTCCTTAAAAACACTCCAAAGAGTGGATCTTATGTTCTTTGCTGTGAATGAGTCCAAAAGTGCATTTGTTTTTGTGGTGTAGAAAGTACTGAACCTCTCAGTCTGAGTTATTGAACTGGACAGTTGAAAAGTCTTCTGCCTGTGCTACTGTCCCTCCTAAATGTGTCCAGGGTTGCCTAGGAGGGTGGTAGGTGGCAGGGACAAAAGCTGTAGCAGTGAGAGTGCTGAAAATGAATATAGATTATGAGAATCCAGTTCCTGTCTCTGTCCTCCCTGTGTTTTATTCATTCTCATAAACACAATCCTTGAGGTCAACTTTCGCTGCACGGGAAAGTGGTGAGGTCAGAGGACTTTCCCAGTTGCTAACCAGAACTCTGGAAGACTACGATGGGGACAAAAGACAGGAACTGGCTCTGAAATAGGGGACTAAACAACAGAGAGAAAATGTTCAAGACATCCTTCAGTCAGTTTTCTGTCTGGTGTTGAAACAGTGAAGCAAACCTCAGAGTAACTGAGAGAGGCCTGGCAGATGTTCTGGAAGGCCTCGATCCAGCACTCTGGCACAGATGGCAGCTGCACTGTCACCGAGCGAGCGAGTGGCAGCCGCGGTTCAGCCTCTCCTCCACAGCATCGGTCCTGCAGCTTACACAGCTTGCAGAGGCTGCCTGAAGAGGAGAATGCAGGGAAGAAGAAGGGAGAGGTGGTAATTAGACACTTTGAGAGGCACAGATGTAGCTCCAGCATGAAAAAATATTTAGCTTTTCCAAACAAAATGCTATTGTACATTCTGCTTATACCTGTGAATAGATGGGCTTTTTTTTTTTGCTTAGCAGTTGAGATGAAAAATTCATCAAAGAAACAGTTTAATGTTGACCTGTTGGTTAAGATCTATTAAGATGGTTTTTTTGCTATTCATTAATCGTGTCAGACTCAATATAATTTTAAAAAGAAAAAAAAATCATTTAGCATAACAAGCTTTTTAGCACAACTCTTTCATTAAAGAGTAACTTTTCCTTCTAAAGTTTTAAATTTCCCCGGTGAAATTATTTGCTGTAATTTAACGAAATTGCTAAATGATTTCTTATCTCTTAAAATTACAGTTTCTGACAAATCTTGTAAGAACAAATATCATGCATTTGGACTTGAGGAAGATTATGACATGCCAGCAAAGACTAACTGAGTTACCTGACCTGTAGGCACTCAAAGTAAATGCATATAATGTGAGAGCTATTACCAAAGTTAATTTAATTTTGGTACATTAAAAATAGACTGTTGTACAGTCAAATATCAAATATCATTCTATTTGCTATCCTGTGCAGTGTGTGGCTGCTAATACTCCTACACGGAGATGCAGCAGAGTGTCTGCTTGCAGTTTTACTTCAGCTATGTCTTGAAGTAAGCAATGGCTTTAAGCTTGGGCTTACAAGGGCTAGAATTTGTCCTTTCAGGCAACTTCTGAAAGTGGTGTATTATTCCTGACCAACAATCCAAACACGTTGGCACAGCCAAACTATCCTGTAATCAATTTTGTATTTTATATTTTCACACAACTCCCTCATTGAGGACCCCTCATATGACATGGTTAGATCTGCAATATGTAACTACTATTTGTATAATAACCTGCAATTGTTATTTGAATAATATGTAGCTAATATTTAAATAATATGAATATTGGCTATTTTTATAAACAATAAAAAATGCTTTCTTGTGGATCAAGAGAAATTTTATTTTAAATATTTTGCTCATGTTAGCAGAAGGAGATTTGTAAGATGATTTGCACCCCTACATCACCCCTTTCCAGTATAGGTGTTGCAAACAGTTTCTGTCCTAGAGAAAGTATAATACATTATTTTGGCCATTAAGTTAAAAGGTTATTTTTTTTTTTCTTTTCCTAAGACTTGTGATGAAAGAGGCTGAAGATTCTGAAAAGTCAATGGGGACATGAATATTTTTTCTCAACTTGTAATCCATTCTACATTCTAAAAGTCTCCTGGGTCCTCTTATATTAATTTACTTACAGTAAATTTTTCCTCTTCTCAGTCTTTGATACGTCATGTGTAAGCAGAACATATGTATGCAAAAGCTGACACTAGTGGTTTGTTAGTTCTTTTATGCAGGCAGAATGTTCATGGTATTAAATATAATTCAGCACTCAAATATGAACAAAAGAAATGTTAATATGTCTGTCAAAAATTCAGCTGAAGATATAAAAAGAAAAAAATAAATAATGAAGTAATTTCCAAGAACTTTTAAAAGATACTACAAAATTTTAAGTTTCAGTGCCAGACAGTATATGTCAACTTTCCTTTTTAAACCTTTCTTTTGAGGTTTTTCTTGGTTGTGAAGATTGACTGAAGCTGGGTTAATTTTGAAGAGCTTAATTGGAAAAAAGTAATGCTTCTTCCTGGATAAATTTTCAGGAAAGAAACCCAAAGAAACAAATACCCTACACGGCTCAGATCAACATTTCTTTTTACAGCCATAAGCTTTGAAAAATATTGAATTTTTGAGTTCTGTATTACTCTCTTAGATACATCAAGTAGTGCAGAATTAGTTTTTTTTCCATTTTCTTTCAGTAATAATGCACCTATTGATGCATTTTAAAGGTCATAATTTTTCACTTTTTGATACATGTGTAAATCAAACAGGAGGGCTGCACAGCTCAAAGCTGAGTGAAACAGCCATGCCTTGCTCTTGGAACCCCAAGTAGTTATGAAAGTGTAATCTCTCCCTGACGTGGTGCAAGATGGCTAAAACGAGTGTAATGGCTCTTCTGTTTCACTGTTTTTCTGGAATAGCATGGTGTTCTGAAGCATTTTAACAGGCCATCCAAAAAATTGAATAACATCCAAGCAATGCACAAGGACTACATAAAAAGGAAAATGGAGGGCAAGGGCAGCAAGTTAAGCCTCATTCGCTGGAGATGGCTCTCATTATAACCTAATGTTAGTTATTTAGAGAAGCACCTACATTTTGGGAAGCAACCTTACCTCCTGGTGTAGCGTGTGGGGAGAAGACGACCCTGGAAATGCACAGTTTCTCATGCCTGTTTTATAAATCCACATTAGGAAATAATTAATGGACCAAGAAATACCTATTTCTCTTCACTATCAGAGGAGTCTAGGCCACCAGTTCAGATGTCAACTCCTACTCTGTTAATATCTGCAGTTACTCCCATGTTTTTAGCTTAGATTCACTTCCAGGTGGGATTTTCATTTTCCTGGATAGCTTTCTGCAATTGTCTTAAGTTATAAGGATACAAACTAGAGAATATTAAAATAACTTCCAAGCTTTATGGAAGCTCATTTAAAGTTGTAAGCTAAGCTGGATCAGGGACTATGGCTGCTCACTGTGTATTATATTAGCTATATTTCCTATGATTTCAAGATTTTTTGGTGAGAAGTATGAAAAGAGTGTATTTTCTGTTGTCCCTGTGAGATATACGCCTTGTTTGAAAATCTCCCTAATCCTCAGCCTACTGTCCACAGCCTTACAGCAGAATTGGAGCTGAGTACTGAAAATACAGCTCCAATAGGAGCTCCTTCTGAGATTTCAGTGTGAAGGAAATGCCTGGGTTGTTTCCAGCCCTGCAGTTTCTGCACACGGAGGGCCTGACGCAATAGGTAGGAAGGAGTCAGAGCCACTCCTCAGCTGATCTGTACTAGCCTGAGACCAGTTCAGTCCTTCCAGCTTGGGAAGTTCAGTTCTGCACAATGTGTCAAGCTCCTTCTGGATCAGTCACATTTGGACACAGTGTTTTACAGTATTTCTGTGTTCCCCAGTGTTATTTATCCCACTAAGTGAAGAATTACATACAGGCAGGCTTCTAAATTAGTTTTTTTTTACATAACCTTTTTCCTCCATCTCCATCATCTGTCTCCATCATCTGTCTCCATCTCCATCTCCATCTCCATCTCCCCACTAAAGGTACAGAGTTTCAGAGCTTTCCTTAGGTGAGTTCAAATCATCATGCTTTCTAAATTAATTCTTATTCTGTGATTAGCAGAAGCTTATTTGTTTGCTGGGTTTTCATTTCTTGCCTGGGTGTGCCTGTGTTTTCCCAGGCTCAATTATGCAACGTGGCAAAGGCAGATTAATGATGGACAAGGGCATGGTTACTCTATGTTAAGCAACAGCTAACTGTATGTTATTTGTCAAGATTCCTGTTAAGACATGTAGATCAGCTTTCATTTTGAAAAGACGTGGACGCATTTGTCAGTGATAGCATAGGTTACTGTCAATCAACAATTTTAAATCCAAAAATGTATTGTTCAGGCCCCCAATTCAATCAATACATTTGAATATTTTTTTACTCTTTTCACTGAAATATAACAGAGTCCAAGTTCCCTACAAACTTGATTTTACTGTATCTAGTAATTTTAAGTAACAAAACTGCTAATAAAAACTTCTCCACATTTTTGGTACGCTTAAGTGATCTGACGCATTCCTACTGCTGCCAAAATTATTTTCTTCCCGTTTTGTTAATTTAAAATCTTATTTTAAAAACAAACAGTGGATTTAGAAAAAAGTATACCACTCCCAACATCCCCCTCTCTCCCCCCTGCTCCCTCCTGGGTTTTATCCTACCAAATGAATCTCTACACAAAGACTTAAATCACAGATTTCTCCTGAAGCAAATGAGAAGTGAGGGCATTTTGAGTATTAGATACACAATAGCATTAATGAGAAAAGTAGTAGCTTCTATGATAAATACCTGTTTTGAGTGAAGACCAAGAAATTTGCATAGAAAATTTACCTGACTCTAGCATTTTAACCAAAGACTTCAAAGCAACTTTTCACCTGCATGGTTCCTCTTTGGCATTTGTTTTGGGAGTATATTTTAGAATGGAGCCTTCTAAGATTTCTCATAGTCCCTGCAATCTGGAAACTTAACTTGGCTGATGAATGAGTATGATAGGTCATAATGACATGACTGCAGCAATTGCAGATGCTCAAGCAACAGAGCAAATACATTGGCACAGACAATGTTTCTGCAGTGCAAGCCCCAACAGGAATGTGCCTCTGACTCAGAGGAAAGGCAACATGTTCACTGCAAAGTTTGGAGGACTGTGGAGTGCATCTTAGCAGGTAAAAATTATTCATGGGCAAGGAGTCATGAATCCCTGTCAGCTTCACTGGCTGTGGAAGCCCCAGAAAGGATCTGTCAGGTTTCCCCAAACTCTTCAAGCCAGGTGTCAGGGAAGAATAAATTGTGATCTCATACCACGCATAATTAATGAATTTAAGCATTAAACCTCTGAATGATAAAGATCAGTGATACACAGACTTTCCAGCTGGGTAAGCTGCACTCCCTATGTTTTGTAGGGAAAGAGGCTTTTTTGCTCTCCTGCAAGATTGTATTAACTATTCATGCCTACAAAATTAGCGTGATGTGCAAAGAAGAGGGGCTTCAGAAAGGTGATACTTAGAAAAGGACCTACTTTTGTTCATGAAACCCACAATCTGGTTCCTAAAAGTACTTTGTCTACTAAGGGCTCACTGAAATGCAGCTGCCAGGAGCCCACCAAAGGGTTGCTGGCTCAGGGGAGGCAACTACAACTGGTTTGATTGTTTTTGTACTTTGTTGGATCTTGGGTATTTCCTATCACTCCTTATGTGGAAATGTACTTTAAGGGAAACTTTACACTGTCAGAAATTGTTTGGAAGAGAAGAGAGGACACATGCCCTGGCTCATTTATGTGCTTCTTCCTGAGCAGCTCTAAGTAGATGGCAGTTCCCAGAGGCCTTTATTTCCCCGTTTTTCTTTCCCTGTGCTTGGCAACACAGACTCTGTCTGATCTTATATTGACATCAGTGACAGCCTCATATTACATTGGAATGTGTTTCTACTGTCTGTTCAGGAATGGAAGGGCAATCTGACATGACGTGTTTGAGCACATGGTCAATTTGTGTCATAATTTACATAGAGAAATTGAATATTATTGCTATACTGTCGTGTTAATAAAGTTGTGTACTTTAATTAAGATTGAAATTTCCAATATACCTTATAGAAAAAAATCTTTAATTAAGATTGAAAGTTCCAATATACCTTATAGAAAAAAATCAGAAATATATTTTTCTCCTGAAAGGATCAGAGGGCCTTACAGAGGTTATTAAGTCTTTCCATCCATGTGTGTGCATGACGTCTGTGTCTGCTCATTCCTTAATTCACACAGGTCAATAACATGGACTGGAAGCAGAGCTGTAGCACTCAGAAGTAACCTATAGAAACAGGAAACTTTGGGTTTAAGGAAGGATGCACACAAAATGGGTATGCCCTGCTTCCTGAGCATACCTGACACTCAAATGCCCCTGAAGTCTACTCTGAGTATCATGTAAGACCTCTAAGTACCCAATGCTTTCACTTCCCTCTCTATCATGAGCTTACAGCATGAACCAGATCATGGGGTTTTTTTCTGCTACATAGATAAGATTTTGGATTATAACTCTTACTGATTAAAGAAATTCTACCCTACTGAAACATACCAAAAGCCCCAAAGGTATAATGCTAGGATTATAAAGTAATTGCCTCAATTGTTCCATTCTGAAATAGTGACAGGATCAGACTGCAGGCTAATAGAAATGACACTGTTTTTGTCATAACTGTATAACTTACAAAGTATAAAAGTAGATAAATAATCATTTTTAGAGCTTCCAAAGTTTATATTCATATATGAAAAAAAAAAAATCTTTCAATATCTAAACAGGTAAGTCATTCAGACAGAGCAAAAACACAGTAAGTATAAACCTTAATACAAATAAGTGCAAAATTCATAATTCTCTGAGGATTAAGATGTCTCAGAGACCTTTCCATTTGTCCTTGACTTTGGGCAGGCATTTCAGTCATAGCTGTAGGGTTGGCCAATTACTCCATCAAATTCAGGCTGCTGTCAGAGGAATTGCTTAGCAGAAAACCTGACAGAAGCACAATACACACCATCCTCCAGGTCTGCATCAGTGTAGCTAACTCAAACCACTGGAATTCATAGAGTTATTCATAGGTATATGAGTTTGAAATTGTTATGAAGAAAAGGAGAAATCTATAACACTGATGCTTCTGCAGCTGTGAAAAATGTAACATCTGACAGATGTATTGTTTTGAAATCTAAGCCCATATCTGCTGAGAGAACTAATGTATTTCCATGTTTGACACCCCATGAAAATGTTTTAATATACTTCAAATTAAGACCAGGAAATTGTACATTTAGATGTTCCAAACAGCCATGGAAAACCTTTGGACTGTTAATTTTTTCAGCAGGAAATATGGGGAGTAGGAAGCTCAGCTACTATTTCATTCTGGTAGCTACTTCATGGTACATCATTAAAAATTTTAAATCCTCAAATACTATTCCTTGTGTTAATTATCTAATCACAACAGACTCAATTAATAGTCCTTGTAAAATGTGGTTCTAGGTGATTGGAAAGGTCCATCCGGTTAGAAAATTTGTCCTTATTATGGGAATTGTTGTGAGAAGGTCTGCATATATTAATTTCTAGTAGATTTTTAAAATAGGGTCTATATAGACTTGTTGTGGAGGGTGACAGGAAAATCATGAAGAAAATGAGACCTTTCCACTTTTTTTGCATGCACCGCATCTCTGAGGCTCCAGGTACATTATTTGTCTCAGAATAAATGTTTTGAATGAAATAAAATTGAATTCACTGCCAGAAGTATCACATTTTAAAAACTGTCTATGTCAGATGTTCCTATATGGATTTTCTCAATAGTTCTGGTAGTCTGATGGTTTGCAAAATGTCCACAGCTAGAAATGCAAGATTAATTAAATCTAATTGAAAGACTTGATATAATATTTTATGACGAATTGTGGGAAATTCTAACTAACTCTGGATCAAAAGACCGACATAGACAGTAATTGTGTTGAACAACTGTTTCCAAAATTAAACTAACAAACAAGCATTTTTAATAATACTGGTATTCCTGAGCTCAATGAGATTGATTTTTTCATCTTGTCATCCATTTTATAAGATATGACATTTATAAGTATGTCTCCATAACTATCAAGGTAGCTAGATATAGGTTTTGCATATATAAACCTTTATATATTTATTAACATACATATAAAATCCATAATCTATAAATTGATAGTGATACATCTCTATCATGCATTAGGATATGTACAAGCAGGTATTGACAGATATGATTCATGTAGCACCATTATAACCTGTTTCTTATGAGACAGTGATGGTGCCTCAAAACTTCAAGCAGTGTGAAGGCTCCAAGCCTCATGATTTTTGAGAAACTGAATTTAGAATGCAAGTTCAAATCTTTGAACCAAGGTAAAATGGAATCAGGTAATGTACATTAAGGTTTCCAAAACCATGTTTAATCATTGAATAAGACAAAAACAAGTGAAAGAGATATCTATAAATATCACTTCAGTGCAGGTGTTAAACAATGCTACTAAGCCAAATGTACTGTGACAAGTATCCCCTTTCCACCTTCCTAAATTATTTTTTCCTAATGCGAGGGAGAGAAACTTACTTTATCGAGTAAAAGCAGATTCGATTCCAGTGGCTGTGGCTTGATTTAAGACATCCTACATTGTGAGATTCTCAGTAAAGTCACTGCAGCGAGCAATATGTAAAGACAATGCCAAATTTTATCAGGAGTGAAGGTTTATTAAATTAACAGTGCAACTTCGATGCTTTTTCTCATAAAGCACTTTGTTTTCCATCCATACACAAAATGCAGTTAACAGAAATTCATACAATATCCCTCCAATTTAGAGAACAAATAATTATCATCCTAAATCCATAACACTTTGTTGGAGTTTAAAATGAATTTTAAAGTATCTGGTTCTTTTATAAAGTGAGAATGTGCTGATTTGAGATAGGATTTCTTTCCAAAATATTAGAAAAATCTATTCTGATCAAAACAAAGAGGACATTGAGATGATTTCTGACACTACTAGATGAGACACTCTTGATGCTGAACAGAGCTTAATGGAAAAAAGAAACCCTGTACAGTAGTGCAGAATATCAATTGTTCATCTCATTTATTTCTTCCTATTGGGTATATGTGGAGTGGCATTCTAACTGAGTGTTAATGAGGAATTAATTAGAATTAAGTGCTTCAGTAGCAGTTGGTGATTATTAGCCTTTTTTAGGATCGGGCAATTTAATTTTGAAACAGTTCCCTCACATTTCCAAAATGGGTATAAAACAAATAGAAAGGCTGCTCTCCCTTCTCCCCTCAAGCTCCGAATTTGCATTCCTTCATACAGTGACATTTCTAGGGTGACTTTTAATGGCAGCATTAGAAACCTGCCTCTCCTGCCTCTCCAAAGGCAGAGAACTGCCCAGGTTTTCAGTAAGCTTTTCATGCATAGCTTCCATCACCACGTTTCATCTCTGCTGTGAAGAAGCCACTTCTAGCAGAGCAGAGGTGCTCAGTGCCTGTGCTTGCTCAGTTCTCAGCCTGTCTGCTTAGCTGTCAAGCCTTGCATCAGGGACATGGATATTTAGGAAATCCAGTATTTTATAGGAGATGAAGTTTGGAAACCAACCGATTTCCCATAGGTCAGAAGACATCTGCCAGGTGATAACGACTTAAGGTCATGGTGGAACTAAGGTAGATGTGACCCAGAGACCACAGCTGAGACTTTTGGTATTCCTTCAGCCTGAAAAAGATTAGACTTTCTGTGAGTAGCATCTCTCTGCATTTTCAGAGATCAGTGAGACTGGCAATTTTAATTTAGTCCTTATCAGTCTGATATGAGAAAATAAGCAGGAACTCCTTCCTAAAGAAGCAATTTCTTCATGTTCTGGCAAATACAAGGAAAATTAATAATACATAACTCAAAAGCAGCAGAAATTACATAGAGGGAAATGTCTATGATCTCTTTTTTTTCTTTTCTTTTTCTTTTTTTTTTTAATGGCTAATATTTGTTTTGGGAAGCTTGCAGTTACATGCAAGGTCTGATATTTTTCTTCCTTCAAGGTATTTTATGGATATTATTGTTAGGGAAGGGGGAAGATGATGACCCACTGACATGAAAACAAGTTGAGGTAAAAGCAAGTTGCAATGCTTCTCTATGACCTTTCCAGTTCCTCAGTTTCCCTTGTGAAGATTCTGTTTGAGGTTTCCATGGCAAGCCAGATCTACAGAGGTGTGTCACAGGATTCAAAGCCTGCAAACTTCTCTGGATGGTACTGTGGGGCAAACAGAACCTTCTTTAGAAATACTGCTAAATCTGCATATGTAAATGGAAACTAACTTAAAAAATCAACCTTTTTAAGTCAGCCAAGTTGAAAGCTTAATCCTAAAATATAATTTGAATTTCAATAATTTCATATCACTAAGAAGTGAAAAAATGTCTACAACAATATTTGAAATAATAAAATGGGATACATGTGTACTCCCAGGCAACATAAAATGAACATGTACTGGACACAAAGTGAGAGGAAGAGTGGCCAACATGGGCTTATGAAAGATGAAATGACAATCATGATTAATAGAAGCAACAGGATTTAAATAACACACAATTCTGTGAGTTATTCACCTTGGTCAGGTACTGCATTCTGATACAAAATTAACATGGCTTTCATAATATTAAAATCTGGCTAATTAACAAGCCCAGCTTTGAGCTGAACTTGGCAATCTCCAGAGCTGCCTTCCAACCTCAGCTATGCTTTGTGATTCTGTCATGAAAGGGAAAATGTAATCTTTATCTTGGACACAAGTGTGACTAGCTAGAGTGGAACTGAGTATCTGTCTACTCATGCTGAAGTACTGAAGACAGAGATAAAAATCCAGCACGGTTCTTCTAAAAGTATCTCCTTCTTTTATTTAACTTAGGCATTGCTGAGTGTACTGCTGCAACATGCTATTCAAGCTTAACACAGGAAGACCCAGTAATGTCACGTTATTTCTTATATCCACACAGAGTTCAAGATTACTGCTAACGATATCACTTCTCCTTTTTTTTAATTAACATGTATCAGCAGGAGTTGAAGACCAAAGTCTCCTACTAATGTCTGCAATTCTACATGGTAATTACCACTCATCTTGCTAGCTTTTAAGAATATGCAAGTTACTTAAAATTTAAAAGGTCTCTTTATGAAATAAGAAATGTTTGCAGCACTGACTGAAGACAGCACGGCTGTGTTGACTCAGGCTTAGAAAGAAAAGAGCAAAGTATATTGCATGCTAATAAGTATGCAGTCTCTAACACAGAGCTTGAATTCAGTCAGAGGATGAAAAGTCCTGTGTAGACAATTTTTTTTAAGTTCTACCTCAAATTTTATTCATCTTAGTGAACCAGAATGCTTATGAATTATAGGAAAAATTACTGTTGAAAAGTCTGTAACATCATAAGAGTTTCATGCACACACATAATATACATTTATTTGTGCATTTATATGTATAAGGTCTCTACCGATAGATGACAACTAGAAAATATCTAGTTCTAGCTAATCATCTTGCTAAAATAGAAAAGATCTCTGTACGTGTAGAAAAGATCCTCCAGCTCAGAATGGCTCAGCCAGAGGAGTGCCATCTTTGTAAGGTTTATCTGCACTAATCAAATTAACAGTGAAGTTATTATTGAATTAAGGGAATTTTTGTGAATTCTTCACCCAAGCACGAATTTAACATCAGAGAATTCCATAGCCATTTTAATTAAAAATTTAAAAAGAAGAAAAATAAAGAGAATGGAAATGTAGAAAGCAGTCCAGAAAGATGGTGGTCAATTATGCTGAATTGTGTCAGAAATAGAGAATTAACTGTTTTAAATAATGGACGATGTCAATTTGAGGCCAAGAAGCAATTTTATTAGCAGCCGAAATCAAAAGTTATGAGCCTTTTATGGACAAACTGTCAAAGCAAAATTCATCTGAAGCCAGAAAATGGAGGAACTCTTGCTGAAAGCCTGTTTTGTTGAAAGAGTAATGGCATGTCATGATCCTGTGGGAATATGTTCCTGTGGCAAGGACATCAGTGGGGAAGAAAGGGCAAGTTCTGTAGGTGCCTGAAATAACTTTTAACTGCTCCTGATACATGGCCGAATCAATGTCACGTAGAGTTAAAGCCACGAAGGAAGAGAGATCATCCCTTTTTGAAGACCTACATAAGCAAGGGTTTCGTTTTCAAGATCTGAAGTATAAGGCACCACTATGAAACATTTGTCCAAGGCTGAGACAGCCCTTGAAGAGCACATGCACTGAGTAATATATTTTTTTACTATGGGACAGGATCTTACTTTGAGGTATTAAAAATAAAAATGATTTACGTGTGAAAGCAAGCATAGCACCATGGGGTCAGATTCAGAATCTACCAATATCCTGTCTTTGACAGCAGCCAGAAGCTGATGCTTAGTAAAAAATTGTAAGAAGAGAGTGAGCACACTGTAATGCTTTCCTGTAATAACCTCTCACCTTCTAGAATTCTGGACTACAGCCACTTTCTATGACCTAAACTGCAACTCCATGGTTATAGCAATGTGAAATCTTAAGAAACACACATAACACTGATGTACACAGATATATATTCATATGTATCTATACATAAGTACATGAAAAATTGTGTATATGCATATACAGGCAGCTTTACATATTATCTGTACATATATATGTATGGTACAGATCCACTTAACATTTCCTGTTTTTTTTCATTAATTTGATGTTGCTTTATTAAATATCAGGAGTGTTATGTTGTGCAAAAGACATATCATACAGTGGATCATCAGGCCAATTTAATTCAATAGAATAGCTTCTTCTTGCCTTCTTGCCTTCTTATGCATCTTTGACTTAAGATAACATTGTCAGTTTGCAATAAGCTTTTTGTTGAGAGGATTTCACAGCTGGTGAAAGCCCAGTAAGTGGGCTGTAAGTATGACCAAGACTTAGCTCTTCCTGTTTTCAGTGGCTGGGATTGTTAATTTGGGGGTTTTTCTTTTTTTTTTTTTTTTTTATAGGAACTAAAAAAAAAAAGTCAAATTTTGAAGTTTTCGATTTTATTTCTCTGGAGAATAAAACCACGTGTTAAATTTGTAAATTAGATGCTTAGCAAAAGGAGCTTTCTAGTTTATAAAAAAAGGAATCATGAAGTCACAAAACATCTCCATGCCAAATATTCATAGCTACAAGGGTCAGTGTTGGCTATGCATGTGGGTATATGTGTAGGAGTGCATACAAAAGCAGTGCTTTATAAAGCTACAAAACTGGAGCATGCATAAGATCATTTACAACACTAGTAGCTACACAATCAGAAAAAATGGATTTTCACTGAAATCCATTCTTTAATCCTATAACCCCCATGTCAACAATACTAAGCATTTCACATTTAAGAGAATACAGTCTGACATATTAAAATCAGTACATAATGTGCTTGACAAATTGCTATTCAGAATCAACTGTATGTGCCTTTTTTCCAAATGGTTTCTATTGGTTTATCAATAGACTTTCCGTGACTCTGTATCTGACACACAACGATCTATGAAGATAGGCCTCCTACAGCAAGATTTTTCAGCAACACTTGGAGAACAATGGGTGGAAAACAGAGTAGTTACTGAATGTTTTTCTTTTGTAATAATAGGTATTTTTCCTAATCCAACTGGCACTGAAGGGATGGCAAATGATGGCATCAACACCAGAGCAGATGCCAGGCTTTCTTAGCACACCTCAGTAGAAGAAAATTCGGTATCTTTATGAGCTCCATATATCCATGAGACTTCCCTGT
Source organism: Falcunculus frontatus (assembly GCA_013398115.1). Classification (NCBI taxonomy): domain Eukaryota; kingdom Metazoa; phylum Chordata; class Aves; order Passeriformes; genus Falcunculus; species Falcunculus frontatus. The sequence continues at coordinate 81,869 of VZRV01003187.1, forward strand.
CAATGCTTTGCTATTGGGATGCACGTAATAATATCTGAAGATAAATGAAGCACAAATATAAATAAAAATTTGAGCCTGCTTACCTAAACTCGTAAGAGGGCTTCTGAGCTCATTTTTTTAGTAAAGCCAGCAAGTGGGTGATTCTTTTAAAAATTCATTTCCCTCTTCCATTTCAGAGTGGGATGGTTTTCTGACACTAGAATAGTAGCTGGCCAAACACACCTCAAGAATTTGACACCTGTTGCATTTCACTTCAAAGGTCCTAGTGCTGAACTCAGCACAGAGGATCCATGGTCTGTAAGAAAAGTAGAGTAAGGGGGAGGGTGGGTGAGAAAAAAGTTAAAGGAAATATTTTTGTAGAGATTTCAAAATTTTGAGAAATTTCAGTTCATGCCATGGACTCTTTTTGTAGAAAAACTGCACAGCTCAATAAACAACTGTCTACTCAAACTATCGCTTGAAAGAACACGCTGCTTTTTTTAACTGCGGCACAGATTGTGTGGGGGAAAACTCCTACAGATTAAAGAAATAAAGGAAAGGTGGAGCATAACTTCATACTCTGACACACTGTTGACACCTGTAATGTCCACCCTGCTGTGATTCCCCTACAGGACATTTACCTAGTTTCAGAGTAGAGATTAATTTATTCTAATATACTTCCATTTTGTGTTTTAACTTACAATGTGGCTTTGTTTTTGTCAGCTGCAGATGATTAGGGTCTTTTTTTCCTAAGCTTATGAACTACAAAAGAAGTTGAAATGTCCTAAGGAATTCAGAGTGAATTAAAACTGATTTCTATTACAGGAAGTGTATGGCTGGTATCTACAAAACATTTAAAAAAAAAAAATCCTTGGAGAATAGGAAAGAGCTCAGTTTTAATTATTGTTTGGGTTTTGGTTGGGTTTTTTTGTTTGTTTGTTTGTTTGTTTTTTGTTTACTTCACTCTGGTAAAAATTATATTTATTTGAATATAAACATATGCACAGACACACCGGAGTAGAATTTCCAAAAGTGCATGAACAGCTATGGAGTACATAACTTTCAGTTTTACTCAGATAAATGGTGCTCAGTGAGGTGGTTTTTTACACCTTAATTTGTATTTTCTTCCCTCTTACAGTATTGGTCCAGCCTTGTACCACCTCTCTAAACATCTCCTTTTGGTCACGTCTCTTCCATCTGATTAATACAGCTTACAGTGCACCTCATATATTCCTTATCTCAGTATATTTACTATCTATGAATGAATTTGTTTCAGTACTGCTGTATGCCAAATATGAGCTCACAGACATACCAGTTTTGAAAGAGTGCTTCCTCAGCATTCTCACAGTGTCATAAACAGTGGGTGGAAGGCAGGTTTCCAGAAGATTCTCCACATCTGAGAGTAATTTTCTATAGCATGGAGCCAGGAAGCTTTAATTCATAAAGAAACTCTGCTGTATTATTGTAGAGAATGATCACTCTCAGGGGCTGAATTTGCAGTTAGTATATTCCCATTTAAAGCTGTCTTGGTTGGCTTTTGGTGTTTTTTTTTTTGTTGTTGTTGTTGTTTTTTTAGTCATTGGGGTTTTTTTTGGGTCAGGGGAACACTAATAACAATGCATACACAGGGGTGTAAAGAGATGAAGAGTTCAGCTTCTTTTCTCTAACACCTACCCTGCTTCTCTAGCCTTTCTTACACTTGGATTATAACCTCTCTTCTAATATGCTTTAATGTCTTCTTCCTAACTTTCCTAATTTAATACCTTCAATTTCCCAATGTCCTTTCCAGATAATAAAACTTCCCCCAAGACTTTTCTTTCTTTCCTCTCCTGACCCAGGCAGCCACTCGAGGCCCATCCATAACCTCAGTTGAGTTTCTGTCTGTTCGCTCCCTTAACTCCCAGGTGCAAAATATGAGAAATCGAATACTGCCTATTTTACACTACATCCCCATGAGCTGGGGCAAAGTCAAAACAGCATTGCCAGGAAGGCTACAGAAGGCACAAAGGAGTTGTAAATATCGAAAGAGATTGTTTGGACCTTCTTTTTGGTGTCAGATATTTGTTGGTTTTGGCTACATTCCATAATCCTGCTCGTTATTTATCAAACTCAATTTTGTGTATTAATAACTGTTTCTAATCGCAAACAAATGTTGTGTCTCCTGAATGCTGAACAAATTGTGAGTTATAATTGTGAAATCCACTTGAAGTCCAGACAATAATGCAGCCTATCTGCTGCACTGCAGTGCTAAACCTTGTAGACACATTCCTTAAATGAGTGGTTTTTTGAGCAAAACTTGCCCTGTGCTGGGAGCCATTCCTTGAGTAATTAGTTAACCTGTCAGCCACACCACTTCCCAGACAAGAGAGCAAGCCCAAATCTAGGCTGCACACTCAATGGGCCATTTGTTTGGATGAGGCTCCAGTTTCAAGGAAAAGGCTGACACAGACAATGGCACTCTGGTGCAGACTCTTCATGACTGTGGCTGCACTTCATGATGTGGATTTAGTCTTCTACAGTTGAAGTCTGTTACTTGGGCAAATGGGCCTATTATTAATTACTATTATCTAATCTGAAATTTTACTAAGATGCAAAAAATGCTATTCTCAAACGTCCCAATTACAGAGAGGAACCTAATATTTCCTATTGGTTCCATTACTTTCCACAAGAAGTGGATGTATATGTATAGAGATGTCTGATAAAAAGAGGAAAGGACACAAAGTGGCGTGGTAGATCCTCCCACTTTCAGCAGTTTCTTTTTCCATCTGTTAAGAATATGATAGGGACTGGATCATCAAACACAACTCACATTCAAGACAGGCACCTAGGAGTCTTGTAAGACTGCATGCCAGTCAGGTGTCTGAATTACCTGGGCTGAATTCTACCCCAAATCAAATCTGCTTTTCAGTGGAGTAGATTTTAATATAAATAGGTTTCTATCACCTGTATTATTTTCTTTCACTTTTTTCCTCCTTGAAAATGTATTTATCTGCTGTTGTTGCCATTTGCTGTGACAATTAACAATATTTTAACATGTATTTGAAGTATTTTTCCTTAATGGTCCCCAACGCTGAAGATAACAGTGCTATTAAGCGCTGAAAATTCTTTTAATTTATTAATGTTCTCTGGAGTTAGATAATCCCTATGATCCTCCTGCCTAAAACTGCTCCAGAACAGATACCTGATGAATTTCAAACAATAAAAAGGCCAGCACTTTAGCTAAACTCCTGATTTATCTCATGTTTAAAATTAATGAGTTTGCTTTGCACATTTGTCAGCTTCCTAAGATTTTGAGAAAAAAAGAAGCAAGATTGAAAACTCCATGTTAATATGTCATGAGACCCTAAGATAAATAAAAATGAAAAATAAAGCACTGGAGGTTGTATTTTCTACTGATTTCTGTATTTTTGTAATCCAAATTCTACATGAAAATCAAAAAAAGTAATTTTTTTCATTATGAATTATGCACTGTTCAGAATACTTTCATCCAAATATACTTAAGAAGGTCTTGTATTTAATTACACTTTACTCTTTAGACCACCATTAACCAAGCAATTAGATATGTTTAACTAGATGCAAAGGAACTGTTGTTCATATCCTTAGTTTGTAACGATGATTGCTCTGTCTCAAAAAGCATCAGTCTGTATCAAAGGGCCACGTCTAATATGTCAAATTACTAAATGCAGTTCTAAAACATAAAAATTAAATGAAATAATTAACTGATCTTATTAATAAACATTAATTAGTGTTAAATAAAAATTCAAGACTGCTAAATGTTGGACTCGATTTCAGTTGCTGATAATTTTGCCAAGCTTGAATCACTTGGGCTAAAATTACCCAGAGGTGTTTGTTCAGCCAGTGTTTTGTTTGTTTTTTTCACCAGAAAACGGGAATGCTTTTCTTTTTATTTTTTAAACCAGAGTATTTTGCTCAGGATTGCTGACCATGAAGCAGTCAAAGAAATGGCAGTGCTATCTTGCCTTCCTAGTGACTACGCTTTTTTGATAGAGTTACATAATTACATACTATTTTTTTTCCAGTGAGCATTGTTTCATCCAGTGTAGAGTAAGGAGGCACCTCAGGGAATAGCCTGGGACTGTGCAGTTACAAAAAGCCCTCCTTGTCATTGTCACAGGCCCGCTGGAGTCATTTGCTGCAGAAGATGTCACGTGAACAGCGAGTGAGGCAGGACGCCATGAGAGGGGGTGGGAAGGTCTTGGGAGGAAAGCAGCAAAATGATGCAGCAGGCTTGAAATACCCTACTTCTCAGAGCTAAAAGGTTAATTTAGAATGTTGTATAAGCACAACTATGCTGCTTCTTATATCCAAATTGTTCATTCCTGCCCCAGATAGCTCTCAAATATCTGCAACATACCACGTAGACACACATAATTGTGTGATCCTTATTTTCTAACTTCCTCTATTGAGGCTCTAGAGTCTGATTTGCAGAAATTGTGTACACTCACAGCTGCCATGACTGTCTGTGGGATGCTGCTTTGAACATCTAAACTGCTGTCTAATTCTTAGTACTTCAAAAAATCAGGTTCTGTGTGTCTTTGATTGAATGAGAAAATTAGTGGGCACTTTGGACGTTTGTATCTGTGTGCCTCAGTTCTCAGTCTGTAAAATGGGGATGATAATTTCATCAGATGGTTGTGGAAGTAGTCATTAGTCTAAGAAGAGCACTTAGATACTACATTGACAAGTACCAGAAAAAAAGCCACAGGAAATGAATAACTCTGTATTCAGAGCAGGGTTTAAATAACACACAGTAAGTAATCTGTTGAACCACTCATTGGGCATAAATGAGAAAACAGGTATTGAATAGCTGCTCATTACGTGGACAGTTGCCATTCTCTACCCCGACAGCAACAGTAAAGAAAAAACCTCTATGTGAACCTGTAATTAAAGACTGCATCAAAATCTGAATGCAAAAAAGGCATCTCATTATATTTTCTTTGGAATCAATAAAATTGATATTTGTGCACTTCTGACTGCTTCACTCTGTGCTCTTCCTCTCTTTATTTCTTTTTCTATTTTAAAAATTTGGGCTAAAAAGCTACTATGACTTTTTTGGCTGAATTTTATATCTCCCTAAGCAGCAGAAAAATAACATCTGAAATTGCTTACGTAATGTTTACCTGTTCTCTTGACTGCTTTATTTAACTTGGAAGAGTCATATTAGCAAAATGTGGACAAAATATGTTTGTGATTCGATGAGTCCTATGCCTATTTTTTCATAATCCATTCAACATGAGAGATGTACTTCATTTCCTGTGATCCTAATTTTGCTTGTGCAACCAGTGTAGGCTCCCTATCCATCTTTTTCCTGAGAGTAAAACAGAATTTGAGGAAAACAGCTCTGTGACTTAATATACAGTATGGATATCTCAGTGAATATACCTATGGATACCAAATAAAATTCTGGTTTTCACTCTGAAGTTTATTTAAGTGCTGTTGATATAACATTTGGGAATATAGTCAAAAAATTGCTATAGAAACATTTTGTTGGTATAGTTACAACAGTTATAGGCTGCAGAATTGTTTTCAGTGAAATGTGAGAACATAAACTACTCTTTTGACAGTGACGTGCCACTGAAAATGTGCTATACCCTGGTCAATGGGAATAGAAGGGATTGCCTTACAAATCATTGACAGACACCTCTTAAAACACAGCAGTGTTTTTTTCTGAGATTTTTTGCCATTTTATTTCATTCCATCACGTGTGATAGAATAAAATGATCGCTTTCACATTGATTTATTCCCAACAGACAGCTTATCTAAATTCAGCATATTTAAATACATTAAACAATGCAAATAAGCAAAGCTTTCCCTCAAACTTCCCAGAATTAGCAAAAAAAGTTCATGATCTCATACAGTTTCTTCCCTGCTCTGAATGAACTGAAATACAGGTGATATCAGCTATCCAGAACAGGATTCATTCTACTGCAGTTAAGAAATCTGCTGTGTATACTTTGACTTTCAGACAACCAACTTCATCTCCATAGTCACAGAAAACATTTTAGAACCCTATCTATTTAGTACATCAGGAAGTCTATTTTCAGATGAGATGCACAACACAAAGAAATTCTTATTTCTTGATCTACTATGAGCAGCTCAGGGAATCTGGACAGAAAAATGCGTTTTTGCTGATAATGTTCCAAATTGCTGTTAAATCCATAGCTATTGTATTAGTAAATTAAACTAATGATGTGCATGAGCAGTGAAATACACACATCTAGACAGCTAAATAAATTATTTGAACAGCCCTTATCACAGGTAGGACTGGGGCCATCTGGCATTAACCACTTTTTCCTTTGGTACAAAGTGGGAGTCAGCATGCGGCGTGGCCTAAGGGCAAGACAGCAAATCCAAGATGGTTTAATTTACAAGTGCGGATGTGATTTATATGTACACTGTATCCCAGTATATGTGTCCCAGTGAGTGAAAAGCATCCATTCTGCTCTTCAAAGGGACTTTATTACCTGGAGACAAGTGCAAACACGACAATAACAAGTGCACAGTACTAATTCTCTGGAGTTACAAACAAATTTTAGTATTTCTCTTCTAGTAAGAGTCATGCTATCTTTCTCAGGTAGGATTTGAGTCTTTATATATATTTTGAATGAGCCCTGCTCATACAAGTAAATGTTTATTGCTAAGCATTTATTGTATTGCTAAGTAAAATATCTTTGAGGTCAGGATGTCAGCTATTGTAATAATAAGACTGCTATATGGCTTCCTGTGGCAGATATTACTCAGAGAGGTACAAGTCCTAATGCTGCTTTCTTTTCTCTGTATGTGATAATCTGAGATTATCTGAGTAAAGGCACCAGGAGAGTTAATCTCCTTCTAATGCGATTAGGTTTCAAGTAAGTGGAGATATAACCGGAGAGTGTGTTTGGTATGCCTCATCTATCAAAACAAAAAGGGATCAAGGTAAAGAAAAGGAGTGAGGTGCATGCTAGAAATTTTAATATTTCAGCTATTTGAACAGTAACTTCCTAAATCTCATCTTGTATATTCTGTGAATACCATTAAGGATCCAGACAATAATGATAGTGGTGCTTCAGATATTTCAGACTCTGAAATATGCATACTAAATTTAGAACAGGCAGGTAGGTAAAACCCAGTAACTATATATACTTCCTCATGTACAGCCATACATACTGACATATCTGATCCATGGGAAAAGATGAAAAGAAGGTAAAAAGGTATGAAAAGTCATATTAAATGAGACAAAGCCAAATCAGCCAGTCAAAGGCCATTTTTGAATGAGAGGGTTAGAAGATAAGCAGGCAGAAAGTGGATTAAAAGAGTGATGATAGTAGAGACAGGGAAATGTGCTGTAATTCTGAGTTCTGCAGCTACTAATATTAGAATGGAAAGGTGATAACAGTAAGCAGTTCCCATTCAATTCTTTATATTCTTCCTTTCTAGCTGGGTAACCATTATCTATCATCTATTTGCAGTTTCATATTCCTTTCCCTTCCTGTCATATCCCCAACTCTTCCTTTTTTTAACCTCTTCAACTTGCATCTTCACATTTTATCATATGTTCCTCTTCCTTCTGTATAATTCTTCTTTTTTAAACTTCTTGTAAACTGCTCTCTCACTTCTCTTGTTGATGCTTGTCAGTTTGGTCTACAGTACGGATATTACTCTAATTCTGAGGGGAATTATGCTTAAAATAGGAAGAACAATTCATCAGGAAATTTTGGCTAGTCATTTTTGTATAGGTTTTGTCCGGCCTGGTTTTAGGTAGCAGGGGGGCCACAAAGATGGCTCCTGCGAGGAAGCTGCTGGAAGCTTCCCACCATGTCCGGCAGAGCCAATGGCTGATGGCTCTGAAGATGGACATGCTGCTGGCCAAAACTGGGCCAGTGAGAGAGGTTGGTAACGCCTCTGTGATGACATATTTAAGAGGAAAATCAAAACAAAGTCACAAGGTTTTTGCTTCGAGTCAGAGAAGAGGAGGAGGTGAGAACATGTGAGGGAAAACAACATGGCAACACCAAGGTCAGTGGAGAAGGAGGGGGAGGAGGTGCTCCAGGCGCCGGAGCCGAGGTTCCTCTGCAGGCCGTGGTGCAGACCATGGTGAAGCAGCTGTGCCCCTGCAGCCCATGGGGATCCATGGGGGATGCAGAGATCCACCCACAGCCCGTGGGGGAGGTGCCCACGCTGGAGCGGGTGGATGCCTGGAGGAGGCTGTGAGCCAGTGGGAGACCCGGTGGAGAGAGAGGGCCCTTGCTTCCAGGCTGGAGCAGCCTGTCCTTGGAGGACTGCACCCCGTGGGAAGAGAGAGCCACGGCACAGCAGTTTTGGGAGGGCTGTGTGCCCGTGGGAGGGGCTCACGCTGCAGCAGGTGCGCTTTGGCTGCTGCTCGTGAGAGCGGACCCACGCCAGGGAAGTTCACGGAGAGCTGTCTCCTGTGGGAGAGACCCCACGGCCTCACAGGGAAGGGCTCCTCTCCCGGAGCAGCGGAAGGAAATCTCGGTGATGAACTGACCAAACCCCCATGCCCTGTCTCCCTGCACTGTTGGTGGGAAGGAGGGAGGGGCTGGGGGGTGGAAGGTGTTCTAAGGGCTTATTTTACTTCTCATTATCCTCTGATTCTGTTAGTAATAAATTCACTTTGCAACTTAAGTTGAGCCTGTTTTGCCCTTGTAGTGTTTCTCCTTGTCCTCATCTCACTCATGAAGCATTTGTTAATTTTTTTCCTTTTCCCTCCTCTGCCCAGCTGTGGCAGGGGAGGGGGAGCGACTGGCTCTCGTGGGTGCTTGGTGTTGGGCCAGTGTCAAACCACAACAATTTCCGGAGAAACTTTTGGAACCAGTCTTCCTGTGTCATTAACTTAAACATTAACTCTGCTGATGTGGGTTTCTCTGGAGAAATCAGAATGGAATTTTTTCTGGAAGCCTGAAGTGTGATGAGGACTTCATGATCCAATACATTGCTTGGGGCCTTGTTTTAAATATCTCCAAGGGGGGATGTTCTTTTTTTCCGGGCAGACTATAACAATATTTAACCTGGCAAGACTGAGAGCAGATTTTGACAATTAAGACCAAGTCAGTAATTTTACTGTGTTTTAAGTAGGGGTGCAAAGCATTTTGCCAACAGACTGACAATATTTAGAACAAATTAGGTCTTTCACTAAGAAAATCTTTCAAAAATAGGGAGACACAGAAACATACATGTTAATAAGTATTATTGTTAATAAGTTAAATATTGTATTAGAAGCAGCACTTGCTTGCACTTATGATTGTGAGTTAATTGATCCATAAGTTTTGTTGTGACATGAAAATTAAATCTCTACAAGAAATTATAATTAGGCCCTCAATTTTAGATTAAACACCCCCACAGAACAAAACCAAAAGGACCTCCAGAAAATAAATTAGACAGAAATAAACAGAAAAAATGGTCAAAATGCTAATTGATTTGTAGAACTATTAAGAGGAAACCACTCAAATTAAATTCTACCTATTAAGTGCTTTCTGTACCTTATACTAGGCACCCGAAAACTAAGGTCTGTGAAAGCAAAGGTCATTTCTATAATTTTAACAGCAAAAAGCTTTCAGTTAACCCACATCTTGGAAGTACTGACTATATAAATCTTTTAAAGTTAGAACATTTGTGAACTATATTAAATCAATACAGTTTATTCCGAAAAAAACTTAAATGTGCAATCTTACAAAGGTGAAACATGTTCATGTCACCATTATTCTGTGATAACTCAGTTCCTAATGCATTTAACTGTGAACTGCCTACTGAATAGAAACAGTGGCTCATAATGGCAAAATCCATTTTCAGATCAAGTGAAGAAAAGACAATTTACATGTCACCTCTGCTCCACTGCCTGGCATTGTCATTAAAGAAACACTCTCAGTCAGTATTGCTCATTTGCAAATTAAGTGCATGGATATATAAAAGGCATTAAAGTTTGTCAAACTCTAGCCCTTTCAGTACATTTGGGGGTCTCACATTGTTCTCAAGTATTTAAAAACCTTGCGAAAGCTTTCTGAGTAAAAGCCTTTCTCTGCTTTCTCAAACTTACAGTTCCAAGACATAATAATAGAAAGGTCTTGGATACTACAGAAGACTTTACTTCATTGACTGAAGCTAGTAAAAAATTAATTGCAGATCCCACATATTTATTGAGTGATTAATACCCAAAATTCTCAACAGCTACATTGTGCTCTGCAGGTATGGGAAGGCTGATCTTTGTGTTATTTAGGTAAAGCCCAGAGGGAGTCGGAGGGCCTATTGGATTCCTGGACACAGTGCCCAAAACCCACAGGGAGAATTTATTTAAAATATGTGCTATTTGCAAGACTGATAATTCATCAGCTTGAAATATCATAAAAATTATGTATGAGGGACTACTGTAAATCCAGGGCTTTAATGGGAATGAAACAGTCAGTCCTTCTAATTGTGTGAGTGCAGAGAGTGCAATTCTGATTTTATTCTGTTCTCCCTCTGTAAAACCTTTCCAGCATGCATTAATGTGAGGGTAGCTCTGCAGTATTGCTTGTGTATTTAACTACACTTATCCATTATCATCATTCAGACAAGGAAGAAAAGTAATGTACTCTAGCTATAGACACCTTGGAAATATTTTTTGTTGTTGTTTGTTTGTTTGTTTTGTGATGTGGCTTTGGTTTGCTTTTTTTTTCTTTCCCCAACCAATTGACAACATACTAAATTTTTAGGTATTCGTTTTCTGACTGCAAGACTAATACTTACTGAATAAATGCTACTATACTCTCCTAAGATCAAAAATATAGGATAGTTGCATTCAATCTGTGTGTTTACTAGTAATTAAATCAACTTAAATATGTCCATCACCCCAGCTGAATTTTGAATTACTCTAAGGACTTGTTTGAGAAAGTGGCCAAGGCAAAAAAATTGCCAAGAAACATGCAAATATTGTAACAGTAGATAACTAAGTTACAGTGAGTGACCTGGAGTTCAGTAGCATAAACCCAAGGCTGCAGAGTGGGAAAGGATGCAAAGGTACAACCATTCCCAACACAACTCTTTGATTTCAATGAGTTAAAATACATAGGTTAAAAGATGAAACACACTAGTGATATTTTTAGTAATGGAGAATAATCTTAGACCAACTTCCTCAGTCAGCAAACCCTAACAAAGTTCAAGAATGTCTAATATGTGTAAGCACAATTAGAAAAATCAAATCTGTATGTTACAATAGGAACATTTCATAATGCTGAGATGCACTACTCTTCCATGGGTTTATTTCATCACAGGTGCAGGACCCTGCATTTGCCTTTGCTGAGATCATGAGGTTACTGACAGTCAGTTTTTGCCATGTGCAGTCAATGTGTCTGAACAGCAGCCTGCCCTCCAGTGTGTTGATCACTTTCCATGTCAGTTTTGTGTCCTCTGCAAGCTGGGTCATGCATGAAGTTATTACACAGCATTATCCCTAGACATTGCCCTTGGGGAGTCCTATTAGTAATCAGTTGCAAGTTAGACTTTTTCCTGATGATCATGACACTTTGAGCCTTGTGTTCAACCCAACTTGTAGGTTACCCACCCAGTCCAACTCTCTTTAGTTTCTGTTCAAGGACACACTGGTCAAAAGTATGCTCATGGATGCCGTGACTGTGTCCAAAGCGTTGCTGAAGTCAAAGTTAACAGAGAAGGCAAAAGTCTGCTTTGCACCATATGTTGTATCTCTTGGTGTGTGAGAAACAATTATTAGTTTGTATATTTTTATCTATTTCAAAATGTCAAATTCTCTGAGGGCCTTTTTTTTTTTTTTAATAATTTGAAACTAAGATCAGCTGATGAAATTTCTGGGAAGGCACAAAGGCATATATAACCATTTGAAGGTCCGAAAATCACTGAAATAGTAAGAAAGGTAATCAAATTGCCAATAGAATGGCCCTGTGGTGAATTATTCTCTGAAGCATACCTAAGTTTCATCTCAGGAAGCACTAGTTGGTTCTCTCCATAAGAGACTCCAGGACAATTAACTGAATGGGTTTCTGAGAAGGAGACAGGGGACTAAGTTCTTTGACAGCCTAAATGTACTTTTAGCTTAAAACCGGGACTCCTTATCGTTTAGTTTCTCTGCCAGAATTAGTAGTAGAGGAGGGCAGTGTGGAAAGCACGAGGAGGCCTAGCACAGCTCTCTAAGTGTTTCAACATAAAAAGAGCTCCTAGAACATGTATTTTCAGGAATGCTGCGTGTCTACTGGTACAGGGTGTTGTCAGAACCAAAGTTCTTTACAGCTAAACAAGAGATTTGAAACTTCTTTACTCTATAACATGGAAATAGCTGGAAACCACTGATCCAAAGGAAGACAAACTCAGAATCTGACTTCAGGGGTTATAGTATTTACATCAAGGAACTTCTTAAAGACTATGATTCTTATTTGGTTTGATCAAAAAAAATTCTGAAAAAATTACGAACCTGCAAAAAATGCATGAAAACTACAGAGTAGAGCAGGTGGAAAATCAAGTGTGAAATTGGCAAATTTTTGGGTTACAGGGGAAGTCCAGGGCTTTACTCTTAGACACTGTGTGACTAGAACTGAATTGCTGAGGTTATGCTGTCTAAACAATGGCAATTTATCATGTTGGAGTAACAGGATCTTTAACCCACATTTGAAAAATGTGCAAAATTATGATTTAATTGAACTGAGGTAGGTAAGGCATGACCAGCAAATGACTTAGACCTGTGTAATGGCAATTTTACTAGGAGTGAGGACGAAATGAAATGTCTTATTTCCTAAGTAACCCATGGATTTCTTTCCTGCCATGTCTGCACAAAACAAAGGGGACAGGGCTACAGAATATTGCAAGGACAGTAAGGAAGATGAATTTATTTCTTTTACTTATGTTTACTCTGTTGTGTTGTGACAGTATTAACTTATAAGCAGCAAGAATAGATGATATATCTGAATGGAAAGTTTTGAATTTAAAAGTGGTTGTTATTAACATATATTATCACTGAACAAGGAGATCTCTACAATTTGTGGTAAATTTATTATACTTGGATTGTATTTTCCACAGACACGTTTCCAGCTGTGGAAAGATTCATACCTGAATTACTGGAAAAACACAAAAAATAGTGGAATGAAAAAAAATTCTCTTTAGTTAATCATAGAATGGCTTGGGTTGAAAGGGACCTTAATGATCATCTCATTCCAACCTCCCTGCCATGGGCAGGCACACATTGCACTAGACCAGGATGCTCAGGGCTCCATCCAGCCTGGATTTGAACACTGCCAGGGATGGGGCATCCACAACTTCTCTGGGCAACCTATCCCAGTGCCTCACCCCTCTCATTAATTACTGTTAAATAAAATTATCTGTCTTTTTACATTTTTTGTTTGTTGTTGCTGTTGCCATGTTGTACAACAGGAAGACCCTATTCAGAGGGATCATGACTTTGGTTTGCACATTTCTGAGGCATACACTGAGCAATCTTAACTCTTTTATTATTTTGTTTATAAATCCAGAAACTAGCATATCAGAACAACTTGCATGACACCTTTGTAATGTTATGAACCTGATTAGGTTTAAAAGCACAAAAGTAGTGATAAAAATCAACAACAGATCCTCAAGTCTACACTTCTGACTCCAGTTGTGTCACAGTTGTAACCACAGAGTTGGCAATCAATCATCAAATAAAGAAAAATAATAGCTGAAACATAAAAAATAGTATTTTGCGTGACACTGCAATTTATTCCTAATTATTCTTTGCTTGAATGTCAAAAGTGCATATTCATCTGGGGCAAGTGTTTCAGGTTTGCCCGTTTTTCCAGAACAAAAAAAACTGTTCACAGCTAAACAATGACACCACGTAACAAGAGCACCCAAAAATACAGTTGTACACTTTTTCAAGAGAAGGATCAATACAGGCTTCTGAGAGCAGACCAGGCCAGTGTGCAGCACCCATCGTTCTCTCCCTTTAGATTATAAGGTTGTCAATGAAACTGTCAGCCACAGCAGCCTAGTTAAACTTCAGGAGCCAAAGTTGCATTCCCAAACTGTCCACAAACCCAAGAAACTGCCAGGGAAGAAAAGAAAACGACTGTGAGTCTAAATGCCACCAGGCTAAAGTGGCAGACCTTTGGCAGATCCACTCTCATGGGTATCTCTAACAGACTTCCTACGTTCCCCAGAGAAAGCAGATTTTGCTCAAATTCCCTTCAATAAAAAAAATGTGGATAACATTGTTTAAGTCAGGAGTGTTTAGAAAATTAAATGCATAGATAATTTTGTTACATCCTCAGTTGTGTCTGTGATGAAAACCATTAAAAATTCAATTTAAAAAGGCAAAAATGTAAGATTGTACATCTTATGCACTAGAGCCTTGAACAGCGATTTCTAGCTGTACTGCGCTTTTTAGGTTGTTTTCAAGTGCCAGGCTTCATTTGAGAGGCTGCTTATTCATAAAAAAGCCTTCATAATTTATCATTGATTTATTATTAGTTTCTTCAGTTTAGTCCCATATATATATATATATATCTAAAGAACTGAAAAGGCCTGATGAGGACTCAGATGTTACTTGAAGGCTGGGAATTTAGTTACAGCACTAACTAAATTGTAAATGATAGTAAACTGTGAGTAAAAGGTGTTATAGCCACACTTGAAAAAGCTAGTTTTTCCATTCTCTTTAGCTGTGACTGTTTTGGTGCTCACAATCTGTGACTGTTGACAACACAGGAATATATCCTGCATCTACTCCTTTGACTGTGGAACTTTATTTTTTAGTGGAAATCAATGGCTTTTGCCTTATAAAACAGAAAGAAATCTCAACATAATTTGTGGGAGTTTAAGCATGTAATTTCTGTTAATGTTAAGGGGAACTTCATGTCTAATCTACCATGCACAGCTCTAAAAAGTTACTTCAGTACATCCTCTCTTTTTTCAGGATGTGCCATTTGTGATATTGCCTGTCACAGGGAGTTGATACGCAATTTTACTTTTTTTGTTACAAGCAACAGCCATTGACATTTCTCTACCTAATTCATGTCACCATTATAGATAGTTACATTTGGAACTATTACGTGAACATACTATTTATACAAGAGAAGATGGGGAATCCAAGCCAATATTTCCCTGTGAAGGATGCAAAACCAGAACATTTTTCTCTTAAACAGATGGGATCAATCAGTATAGGTTAATGTGTATTTTCAGTAATGTCTATCCTCATTTTACCCTCTGGAACCCTCTTTTAGCTGATTTCAACAACATGAACTGCATTTTGAGGACACCTGAAAAGTAGACAGACAGCCTTATGGAAGCCAGATATTCCTTGTTTCGGATTATTAGTTATCCATAGATTTACAACTTTTCCTTGCATTGTTCTTAGTTTTCAAAGCCTGTAGTTAAAAATTTCTGCTCTTCCATTTGCATAATGACTTTTCACTACAATTTTACTGGTAGATCACCAATTGAAAGATATCTTTGGTCATTCCTAACAGATTGTTCTTTTAATCTGATGGAGCAATAAAATTATTTTCCAGCCTTACTTCAGTTTTGAGGAAATGAGCTGCAGTTCCCAAAGAATATGCTCAGTAAAAATCACCTTAATTGACACCATGGTATGTTGGCAGCCTTCCTTAGAGAGGCCAAGCACTATCTGACCTGAGTCAGTTTCTCACCCTGGAGAGAATGACTCAAGAAAATAGTATTATGTACTATGGGATAATTCTAAAGCTCTCCTTTTTTTTCTCCCAATTCATTCACCCCCATTAAAAATTCATTACAATACATATTAAGTGATTATTCTTTCAGAAAGAAAAAGCACTGTTTTTTCAGATGCAAGTGTAGGTATTATAAGGGCAAGAAACTGTTTTATATTCAAAAGATATTTGCAGTTACATACTGAGTTTAATCTAATTTAGGTAGCTAAGCATTAGCTGTTGCAGTTCAAACTAATTACCTTAGGCTTCTAGATATGTGTGTTGAATCATCCTTGGAAATTACTACTGACCAAAACAAATTTTTAGGTGCCCAAATTAGATTAGAAAAATCCTATGCAGTTTGTTTAGACTGTTAGGTGCTGATAGTCATAGGGCAGTTCCCCAGTGTCCCAAAGCACTGGGGCATAGGACAGACCTGGAGCTGATACCATTTAGATGAATTTGCATGCACTGACATGACATGACTGTGCAGAGTGTTAATGCATTCTGTCTCTCAGGTGGCTTACTAGCCTGTAGGCATATTCCTGCACTTCTAACACATTTGCTTTGGGACCAGAACTGGATTGCACTATCCTGGTTTGGGTTATAGGTAGAGCTAGTCCTATTGAGAAAGCTGTATAATTTGATCCCATCTGGGCAGTGAACTAGGTGTAAAGGCAGCTTCCTTTGAGCATACAGACAGTTATAAAAATATCTAGCTTTTATTTGAATACCCATGAGGGCTTGTGGGAGCCCGTTTAAGACTGCATTGAATGTACACATTACAATTTTCCTTTACTGCTTGGATCTGGATCTTTCTTTCAAGTATTTCAGTGAAAGCTTTCTATATTGATGAAAGCGTATTCTTGCTCATGTCAGGAGAGAGTTTGTCAGGAGATTAGGGATTGGGTTCTTGTATATCCAGCTTGAAAATAACTTTTGCAGCCAAGCATTTCAAATTGATTTGGCTGTTTCACTATTCCCCTGTTTTTATATACTAACATTTGCAAGCAATGAAAATAATCCTTTTTAATTTTTTTTACTGCACTTCTTTTTCTTCAGGACATGAAATATAATGTGTTTGTTTTGTTTTGTTTTAAAAATCCCCCACACACCTCCCCCCAAACCAGGAGAGAAGGACCAGACTACCAGAGTAATGAAAACACAGTTTTGCCCTTGTCTTCAAAATATCCTCCAGGCCCCTGGCTAAACCTTCTATCATCTGTGTTGAAAGAATGGAGATTATCAGACTAGTCAGTCTGTCTGTGTAGAATATTACTGGTAGGAAAGATTTTGGGGATACTCTATTTACTCCACACATCTAGGTCATGACAGGAAGAAATTCCAAACTGTGGGAGAGTTGTTTTATATAATGAATTATTTTAAGAACTCTTAGGCAAAACTAGCATCTTTCCTCACTCCCCTGAACTCTTTTTTTTCCCATTCTTTCCTGAACAAGGCTTCTGACTGTATCTCAATGCCCCTTTAGCGCTCCAAAACTCAAATAACTACCGCTCAAATCTGAATTTTAGCTCCTAAGTCCTAAGGTCTGTCCCATCTTCATTGCTCTCTTACATTTTCAGGATCTCTCCCATCTTATCAGCTCCTGTTTTTCTTCTGTTCCCAAAGATGTTCCTCAGTTTCAGGTCCCCCAAAGAACCGCTGGCCTCATACCAAAACCTTTTAACCTTGACTTCAGCTATTAGCAAATACTGTTCACGTACGGACTGAACTTTTGTGTTTTTCCCTGACAGCCAGATGGGAGAGCAGAAGCAAATAATGACAGCAATGGCTCAGCAGAATCAACATTTTTCCCTTTCCATAACAGGCAGTTCCCATCCTTTCTCCCTCCTTCACCATCTCCACATCATATTTCGGGTTCCTCTCTTTGCTTTGCTGCACAGATGATTAGAGCATCATTAGCCATATGAGCTCCAACAGCATTATCTGCAGATCTTAGCCAAGGTAGAACTGCAGTAATGTTCCTCTTATGCAGGCACCAGAACTCAGTTGCTTATGCTCCTTATTTGATTGTTACAATAATCCCTACCCTGCCTTTCTCTTTGGCAGAGTAACACTCTTGAAATTATTTCCCAGGTGTAATACAGGGGCTTAGCACAGGCTAAGTACGCATCTGAAATGCATCCAGACTGCTGGAGAGGGGGCTAAGAGGCTTTCACAGAATGGACACAACCAAGTTGTGACAGCTGGGGACAAAAGAGGAGGGCCTGGCATTATTTTCTTGAGTATTGCAGATGTAGTCAAAATTCTTTACTTTGCCCGTTCCATCACTCTTCTAAAATCATTCCAGTGATATCTTTGCACTTACATGTACAATGTCAAACTGTTCCGTGGATGTACACCAGTATGGTTCTGCTGTAAGTTACAGGACTCTGTGTAGAGCTGTTCACCATTCAGTGTTTTTCTGAAGCCTGGGCTCATGTGACTGTGTCAGAATCTCAGTTTTCATTAATAAATTAATAGGTTGCCAGAAAAACTTTAAAATATGGCTCTTGAGCTCTTAGCCTTAGAACAAACACAGTGTCCCCACTATACAAATTAGTAAAAAAAGAACATTTCCAATAAGAACAAAAGGTGTTTCATAGGTAATTTTGATTTTTTTAATGACTTAAAATATTAGTAAAGATTTGTACAAACAAAATTGACTAGGTTTCTGCCATGTGTTTTAAATTTCCATTCAAGCACATGTCCAAAGCACTGCTGACTCAACCAGCATATTGACATGTTTGTTCTTCTGGAGTTAAGATTAGGTTGTTTTCTGTACTTCAGCTGCCTAATATAGTAATTTGACCCACCTGCTCAATTGTGTTCATACCAAAACAATTTGTTCTGCTAGGAAATCCCATATTACCCACTGTTTCAGGCAAGAGAACTTTGGAATAGAACAATTTTTTCTGTGGGGTGTATTTGATATTTACTCTGTTGCACTTTTTCACTTCTGTCATTTTCAGAATATAAGCTGATATTTGTTTTTTTCTCTCAAGTGGCCTTTGGTTTGTTTTTTTTTTTTTTTTTTTTGTGACAATGACTGGCATTTCTGAGCTGAAGTTTTTGACTACTCTTTAGAATGATTTCAGGCTTAGAAAGCCTGTACATTGTCACCTTAGTCCTTCCTCTTTTCCCCTTCTTTTTGTTGATAATCAGCAGCTTCTCAGGGGTGCATCTGGTCAGGGTTTCCCAACAACCAGCCTGTGTGAAGTCAAAGGAAGCTTGATTCAGACAGGATCCAGAGTTCATCTGCTAGCTTAGATGGCTTACAACATTGTCACTCATTCTGTTGGGATAGTATCCCAGTGTTACACCCACAGATCTTGTTTATTTATACTTATAGAAAAAAAAGTTTGCATTGCCTAATTTCCTTTTTCTATCATGAATCACGTGTTAATAAGGACCATTTTATAAGTAGCTATAGAAATAAAACAAAATTGCTATTATGCACTTTATATTTGAGTAAAAAGGAAGATACATAAAACTCTTAGGTTTCTCTCATCTCATCTGTAAATATGAATGTAAATTACATCAGATAAATCAGATAATTTTCAGATAAATATGTAGGAAAATACTGAATATTTACATGCCTTTGAGGGATGTGTGTGAGAGATAGAGAACACTATGCACTTCATGTATTTAACAGGTGGGAATCCTCATGCCTTGGCTCTTTTTCCCCTATGGGAAACAGAATCTCCAGCCTAGTTATCTCTCTAAATAGTTTTTAAGACAATTTTTAAAACAGACAGGAGGAGAACTAAGATGCTGTCTAAGATGAGTAGGGGAAAGTGAACTCTTGACCTTCTTCAGTCTAACAAGGTCTCAATAATCTTCTAAGTTCTTGCTATGCAAATATTAGAAACAGAGTTTACACAGAGTTTAGTTTCCTATTTAGACAGGAAACTTCATTTTTAGATGTCTTGTTTGGTGAGTCCCAACACATTCATCCTACCTCTCTCAGTTCTCAGTTTTGCAAAATATCCTGAGATTATATACATGTATGATGTATCTGTCAGGAACTGACTCAAGCATCTATGCAATCATTTTCAAAGCAATCTTATAGTGCTCCTCCACAGATCGCAATGTAAAGGAATTGTGATCGGATTAAGAAAAAAGTGTTGAATCTTCTTAGCTTGCACTTATTTCCCTTATGCAACATGCTCCAGTTTCCTGCGATATTGCATCTTCTAAATGGGTCTCATGCTACTGACAGATCTCTCAGACAATCAAGATAGAAGGATGATTTCCCATGCTTTCCTGAGTGGTTCTAGAAAATGTGCATTCTACTCTCCGTTTAGCAGAACTGAAAGGGATTCATGATGGTAGCAGTCACAGTGAAAAATGGGTCAGATACATCCTGAGTGCAACACCACTGATTCACTGTCTCTCATTTGCTTACAAAGGAATAATGCCCTTCAGACAGGATCAGCTTGAAAAGAGGTCGGAACAATGTGAATGGTAATATAACCAATAAATACTTTATGATAATTGTATGATAATTTGTGGGTGCCTAAGAGAAGAATTTAAACCATCATTATCAGATTCTCTCACCAGATGGTTTAGAACACCTACTTCCCCTGAAATGGAAAGAGTTAGGCCCAGGAAAATAGATCAAAACTAGCTTAGAATAGCTACTGTTGGCATCTAGCACAGCTGGAAATAACTTATGCTTCCCAGGCAGGAGTATAGAGCTAAGTTGAAAGGAACTAACTTTGCTCTTTGGAGCAGAGAAGCTGTTTTTCCATGTTAAGAGGTGCTCCGTGTTGCCAAGGCCAGACGGCTTCTAGTATGTGACCTGGTTCTTTTGAAGCAAGCTCTCTATTCTCATGAGGGGCACTCCTGGGAGAACTGATCTGTGTCCAAGCAAGAGAATCCAGTGACATATTTGTCAAATACAAACATATGGATCAGAAGTATTTCCTTCTGTTGCCAAACTGTGCCTCAGTCAGAAGGGCTCAGATCTATTGGGAAAATATAAAACCCTTTGGCTGTGTAGCAGCTTAGATTGTGCTCTCAGACTCCAGAAAATGTGATTCATGCTTCCCTATGTCTATACATAAAAGACTATTTAGGCCTGTGTCTGGTACTTGATATCTGGTCTTCAGGGAAAACTTGGGCAGTACTCAGATTAGACTTCTGGCATTCCATTCCATGGAATTTAGCATGAAATCTAAACCTGAATAGAAGAATTTCCAAATCTAGCTTTGTTCACATGAAAGACAGTCATTTAGTCAATATCTTTGTTTTCGTAAAGACAGCAAGTCAAACTGCTCGAAAATAACCTCATCACCCATCCTTCCCTCCTGATTCCTGAAATAACAGTGAATGAAAGTTCTTGAAAGCAGTATCATTTCACACCAACTGAATCCCTATTTTCTGAAAATGTTGTATGATAATTTTTTAATAACTTGTTACTTTAAAATACTTTATATGCATATGTGTGAGTTTGATTGCTTCTACTTCTAAAAGGCTGTCAAGAAGACACGAGAGTGATCTAATGTAGGGTTAGAAAAGGGAGAAGGAATTGTTAGCTGTCCTTTGCTGTCTGTCTGGGCTGAACAATCTGTAAGAGCTAAGACTGAAGAAGAGCCCTACCAGGTGCTCAGTGTGTGATTTTACTCTTTGAAGGTAGGACAATCAGCAGCTTCCACTTCCTTGTAATCCTGAAACACAGAGAGAGGCTACTAAAAATATACGTTTCTTGTAAAAGGACTAAACTTCAGCTTTTAAAATTACTGGGGGAACTAGTCCCATATAACTGTTTAGGCTTATCTGCAATACCTTTAAGCTGTAGCCCTGAAGCCATTAACAGAATTTTCCTTGCCAATGGCTTTCTAGGAAAAAAAACAAAAAAACAAACAATTATAAAACTGTGGAAGAGAAAGGGGGAAAAGAGAAATTTCTGTTTCTTCTAGGGAGCAGCACAAGTGATAGAATTGTTTCCTGACCTCCTTTACAGTCCCTACTATCTTGATTTCACCTTTGACAGGTATACCAGAGGTCAATTAAAAGATCTTGCTATGATAGTCTTGTAACTTGTTAAAAACCAAGAGATTTTGATTTTCCTGTAATTATGCTATCATATCAGATAGGCAAAATAACCCTGAATAATTGTTACAGTCTTTTAATATCAACTTTTTGTTTATTAATGTGTTCATACATTTATTATAATTCTTGCTAAGGTTTTTTTGTTTGTTTGCTTATATGGAATTTATTTTGCTTAGACTCAGGCTTTCATTAGCAACACAGGATTCTAGTTTTCCTCTTGCAATTTTTTGTCAATAAGTTCAGAATAGAGCAATGAAAGGAATGATTGCTCGCCTGATTGTTGCGCTGCAGCTCACGTACACTGAAGAGTGAATAATTTAAACTGTGCTGGCTTGTCAGTATTGGATTTGTATGTGGTGTGAGGAGAGCACAGAGGGAGGTGTCAGATAAATCACACAGCAGAAAAGGAGGAAAAAAAAAAAAGTATCTCCCAAAAGGTTGGATCAAAGGTGAAGAGAAAAGGGTTCTATTGTGCATACAGCACAAAGAGAGACAGGAGGGTAAATCCCTTCCTTGTTGTCAAGGAACTGTTTCGGATAATCAGTAACTTTAAAACAAATTGCGTCAGCCTACAGCACTGTTCAGATCTTCTGGGACAAAAACGCTTTCTGAATTCAGTGGGAGTGAAACCATTTTGAAGGGTGCCTTTCAAAGTCATTACTTTCTTTTCTTCTGAAATCATTGTTTTATATAGTAACTGTTTAATAGGACATGGGAACAGAAAAAAAATCAGCTGAGCGTTAGAAAAATAACACACTCGAGGTTAAAGATCAGTAATCTGCCCATTGTTATTGTTAAAGATTGGGAAGAAAAAGTAACTTTGTTATGTGCCCATTTCTAACCTTCTCCATTTCAAAAAAAAAGCTGCAAAATCTTCCACTTACAGAAGAATCGGGTGCAGTAAAAGGATTTCTGTGTAAGCATTTTACTGTGATTTTTATCTGTAGTCCAAGGAACCCATAAATAATGTTGTTCTGTGGAGCCAGCCAACCATCCTCTGCCCCCCGTGATGGGCAGCTTCCCTGTGTGAAAGCACGGTGACTGAAACCAATGTGCACATTTACTACCAGCCTAAGGGATCAGCAGTGTCCCACAGAGTCATTCCGAGGGTTTCTACTGCAGGTAGCACAACTGAAAATAATCCTCCCCCAACAGCAGTTTTAAGTAGCCCACGATGCTGATTTGCACATCAAGAGTTTTGGCTGTTACACTTTACCTTACTTACCCATCTATTTATCTTTGTTTTGATAGAGCCTGACATGTCCTTTGCTCCATGCCTCAGACTCAAAATAGAGACAGCAGCCCTGTCTTTGCCATGTTCTGTCATAGGGTTTCAGTGATTTCCAGTCCTCTTTATCTCAGAGCATCTGATTAACCTTGGTGTGGGGTCAGACCAGATTTGCTGGTCTGGCTATGCACTGGACATGACATCTTTACAAAAATAAAATACTACGAGGTACAAAACAAAGGTCTGTATAGCAATCACTGCAAATGCTGTTTTTTCCCAGTGGAAGAAACATTGTTATGCTGCTGTACAACTGATAAAAACTATTTGGGGATTAGGAAAAAAACCTCAACAAACAGAAACCCAAACATATTCCCTCATGGCCGATATTAAGTTCTGCTTACTTATAATAAAAATGTGTTGCTTAAATAAACATGAATGAGGAGGATGGGTTCAAAATTGTAGAAATCTCAAGGTGTTATGAAAACTGGAAAAGACACCATTGCATTTTTCAGCACAGTACCACAAAATAATGGTCCCAAAAGCCCCTGTTAAAAAGATACAAAAAGCATGTAATGGGGTAATATTTAAATGAAAGTCTGTTCAGAGAAATTTTCCGTCTTATCATCCGTGAGAGACTGGAAGAAATTATTACTGGCTCAAAACAACCAAAGTGTGTGTGTATGGGAGCAGGCAGGGCAAGTTCTGTGCTGGGGGGGGCGTGCACTGCTCCACATCCCACAGGGGGCCAGAGAAGATAAAAACCACTGCACAGACACTCACGTGGTCACATCCCTATTGTCCTTGGATTTTATGGCAGTGGGCACCACACTGGATCCAAGGCAATAGCTATATCTTGCTTTGCTCTCCCTTTTCCTCTCTTTTTCTACTTATAATTTCGTCTTGAAATCTGGGTAATTTAAGGTTGGATGGGTTAGAGTTTGCTAAGTCAATGCTTTGCGAAATGCTTTATCTCAATTGAATGTTTGCTTTAAATTTTACTAAGTTCCTGATGTTCTAAAGCTTGTCAGTAAAGTCTGGGCTTTTTTAACCTCATAAGAGCTTTTGTTGAGTATTCCTTCACACTGCTCAGGGAAAAGTAGTACCTTAAGCCCCTTTTAAATAAACTCGCCAAGCAAGGACAAGTGCTTTACATCATCTCATACCATACCAGGTATATTTGTGAAGAAGGGTCATTTCTGATTGCCTACAATTCAAACCAACACAGTTCTTAGCATTTTCAGACATTGCTAATTCTTGCCCTTAAAATCAAGGTGCCACAGTACCAAGAATACACTTTAACTATATTCTTTTTCAATTTTGAAAAGTACAGCAAAAAGGGGTTATTAATATTTATTCATAGCTATATTTATATGAATTAGAGCAGTGCCAGAGTTTTTCTCCAGTTCTGAGTCCAGCTGGCAGAATTTGACTACATCCACACTATGAAATTATCTTAGTCTGCAACCAGCATATTTCTGCTAACCTCTGAACCATGCCTAGAATTTTTTTAGGAAGCAACTGGCCCAGGCCAAAAATTATACTAGGAAATTCTTTGGAAATATATCATTACAGGCATTTGAGTTTCATTCCACTAACCTTTTTCTAGTCTGACACTGATGAACATACTGATAACTGGTAAATCCAGCGCACAAAATTGTGTATAAGATTTTGCATGAGATGTATACTTCAGGTTCGGAAGTGAGAGAGATTCCCCTTCTTTAAATTGTAGCAGTCACTAAAACTAGACCACATGATCTGTGCTGTCACATATATCTAATTTATATTATTTGATTTAGAAACAAAAGGAAGCTTGTTTAAATCATGCAGTTTTATTTCTATTAGTGATGGGATAACATAGAGCTGTAGAACTCTTACTGCTTAAATAGTTCTGGGCCACAGTGAAATTTTCCTTTGTTTTTATATCAAAGAACAACATTAAGATTTGAAATGATTCCCAAATTTGTTTTAAACTGTTCCACTTCTCCAAACCTTTACGGAAGAAAAGTACAAAGTCACCATTTTGGTGACCGTTCTGGAGAAAGATAATGTCCTCTCAATTTTAGTTGGACTAAATAGTCCCCATTTCCTCACACTGCTGATGGTCACCATCTTTCCTGAAAGCTGCTTAAGTGGACTAATTTTGGTAAATGGGATACAAGAGACATTTGAAAGAAACAGTTGTTCCTGAATTTCTGTGAAACCGGGGGAAAAATATTATGCAGAATGCTAAATATTTACTTCCTAACCTTTCCATTTACAAGAAATCTAACAAACTGAATCTAGATAGAAGGGACAAATAAGTATACAAATGTGTCTATATGCTTACATTGAAATAAGGCTGCTGGAGACACACGTATTCTGTCAAGATACTGATAGGGGGAACCCAGGATATTTATCCACTTACATATTTCCCTCCAATGAAAAAATAAATTTTAAACACATCTGGTTTAGCTGAAAAGCCCTATCTTTTCATGGCATCCCAAGAAATATCAAGAGTAAAAAAAGAATTTTTAAAAAAGAGTACCTTACAGCATTTTAATTACTTTTACAAGTTTAAATCTCGTGGTTAATATCTTAATATGCTAAACTGTTCAAGTGCAGTTAAACCCACAGTTTTGTGATTAAACTATGACAGTTAAAATAAGTATTTTATAAATTTAAAATTTATAGTTTAAAAGAGATTCTATAGTCTTTAGAGTTTATGTTCAAGACCTAAAATACTTTTTCTGTAACACCACATTATTTTGATGCTACGGTAGAATTTCTTTTCAGCCTTAACTTTTGCTTGCAAATATACCTGCATGACAGCATTTACATGGGATCATTTTCTTTACAGCAGACAAGGGCGAAGCTTGCACTAAGTAAATACAGAAGAAATTGGTTTCTTTGTTGTTCTTAGATTCAGTGCTTAGTTACAGGGTTTAGTTATATCATCAGTCTGTATCTGAGTTTAACATCCCCTTAATGGTCTGGCTTTTTTTCTTATTCAATTCGTATGCTATTAAAATCTAGCTGCATTTATCATGAAGAAGTATGTGCAATACATTAGCATAAAGTAAAGAAAGAAAGAAAGAAATTCTTTTGTGCCCAGGCAAATCAGGCAACCAGACAGATTGGAGAAAGGGATACCAGAAAAAAACACATGCCTTAAGTAAGACTGAAAAATGATCATTAACAACTAATTTTTCTCTGCTGTCTCTGATGTAGTGTTTAATAAATTTGGTAGATGCTTTTAGCAAAATCATGCATTCAATACATGTAGTCAGACCCTGAAAGTCTTTTCACTGATCCCACTGAAATTTTGGTTTCTACACAATTAGTGTAGGAGGGTATTGAACTAATTCTATGTTAGATAACCCCCATTATTCCTCTGAAATAAGTGGAATACCATGTACTTACATCAGAGTTTATAAGATATTTGGATTATTTTTTACGTAGGGTATTTGCATCTGCAATGTCAGTGTAATCATTACTTCCATGAAGTTGATAATGGCAGAAAAGAGGAGAAGAAATAAGAGAAAACTGTCTGATGAACTTGATTGTTTAGAAAAGAGAAAAATGGGTATTTTTGCACTAAGAATAACTAAAAAGTCAAAGCCATTTTTACTGCACTCATTTTACTGTACTGACCATCCCCAAGGCGATTTGGATGCTTGTAGTCCCATAACAATGCTTATTTTCTTAATTTTTTAGCCCTTCTAGTACTCCAACAGCACAATCATCTCAGCAATTGCACTGACTAGCAAGACTTTTAAAAGGGAAAAGAGGCATGTTATACTTTAGCAGGCATTTTAACCACAGTTTCACCCAGAATCAGCCCTTTGCAAATTAAAACACTAAGCTGTTGGGGCCAAAGCAATCCCCAGTATCCCACAAAAACAGTCAGAGACAGAGTGATTATGGTTGGTAGAGAACAAGAGGAGCTTAAAAACATCTGATGTGAGGTGAGATTTATTTTTAGGAATATAAGTTTATATAAGTTTATCTAAGGTGGTCAGTTCTGTCCTTCATACTAGGAAGTAAAAACTTTTCCAGTACATAAAAAAAAAAAAAAAAAAGAGATTCACGGTATTGTCATTTTATTATTCCATTAGACATGTGAGCTGGTATTGCTTGGGGATTTGTAAATGCAGCTGTAGTTCACAAGGCTGGACCATAAGTGCATATGCTTACACTTAAATCTTCAGACAAGTTGAAAATTCATGCTGAATTTTATTGTCTTTATTTTTTGATTTTAAGTCTTTTCCTGGTAGCTTAAAATAAAACTCAGTATTTCTTTTCTGAACTTTCTGGCTGGAGGGATTTTAAAACCACTCTGTACCTGAAATCCATTTTAAGACTAAACAAGTGTGGAGGTAGGAGAAAAAAGTGACAGTTTTCATCCTGTCTTGTGTGCCATTTGGGATGCCTATAACAATTTAATATCAGAGTAAGAATGGAAGCTGTGTGGGCTTTCTACTAGCAGTACTTCGGACTCGTCAGTGAACTGATCTTAACGTCTGTAATACCAGAAACAGTTAAATAAGCTTACTTTGAACTTACTTGTCATACAGAAAAATGGGTTTCACAATACTCCCAGTTTATTTGTATTGTTACATTTATTTGTCTACCATGACATGTATCTTCTTCCTAAATAGGCAGTTATCCATCCTGGAATTAAGATATGAAAATATGTACTTTTAATAAATTGTCTAAAGGCTAATGTGATTTTACCATACATAACTTCTGTTTCCATCTGAAAAAAACCTCTTTGCTCTGTTACTACTATGCTGATTTAACAATTGCAGTTCAGCTTCCAATATACTTATTTTTTTGATGTGCATGACGATAGCTCGTGAGGAATTGAGCATTTTCACTTGTAACTAAAACATACATTTTGCTTGCAAGTTTCATATAATTTTAGCCAAATTAGCAGCAGTTAAAATATTTTGCTCTAACAATAATGGTGTAAGTTTCTGATCACAGACATTGTGACTGTATCAGTAAAACATTTTTCGGTGATTGTATAAAACTGCCAATCTCAGGGGCCAAAATAATGGATTCCTTAGCCTCAGTGTTTAAAAATATCTGAATTACTCAACATATAGTATAAAGTGTGCCTGATTGATAATCTTTGTCACCTTCTCTCCTTTGGATGCCTGCAGAATTAACTTGCCCGGAAGACTTGTTCACTTTTACCAGAGCTGGGAGAAGGTGGGAGTTGGACAATTCCTTTTCTAATATTAACTGATT
The DNA here is from genome assembly GCA_013398115.1 of Falcunculus frontatus. NCBI lineage: Eukaryota > Metazoa > Chordata > Aves > Passeriformes > Falcunculus > Falcunculus frontatus. The sequence continues at coordinate 110,027 of VZRV01003187.1, forward strand.
GCTTTTATCACTTAAGAGTCTTTAAAAAAAGGTACGGCATATTATAAAAAGGTGTAGACTGAGCATTAGCTACTAATTTAGTGTTAAATTTCTTATTGAAGATGCAAATCTGTGAAATACCAATGAAGAGAACTGTTTTATTGTGGACTGCTGCTTTTTTATGTATTGAAATATTATGATGATTACTAATTATACTAATTGTGAGATTATTGAGCAAAGCATTCATTTTCTTGGTAAAGAAACTGTCATGGGTCAATTCATATTTTTTTAAACCAGATATAACTGGAGGCCTCAAAGCAGATGAACACATATTGACTATGTAATCACCCTGCCAAAAAAGTGAGTGTAAAACAACAAAGAGTCTGGGTGTGAATTTAAGGCACAGGATGTGTAGAGCTGCTTTCCTAAACCAGGAATGTCATTCTTTATTCCATTTACATAACATTGGTTACAACAGCACAAGGTAAGCACTTATGAAGTTTTTCTAATCTCTACCTTCATTCAAACTGATGTTTTTCCTTTATGCATCTCCCTGATACCCATACGTCACGTTTACCCCTTGCAATCTGACTGAGCAACACTTTCTGATTAATCTTCGCCTTCAAAGATATGACTCAGCAGGAACACGCCAAGACAGTCCGATTTTATAGTAGTAAAGTAACAACAACAATTTATATTTGCTCCCATTTTATTTTGTACTAGATACTAATTCTAGTCTTGTGCTGAGATATTTAGGATCAAGGTTTTTTTATTCCATGCTGAGCGAACACACATCAAGTTTTTAATTACGCAGTTGTGAAAAGTGTTATAGATAATCCTTATTAATTTAATACAAAATTACTTTCCCTTTCTGTAGGCACCTCACTGGGTTTCTGGAATATCAAAGTACACTATCAAAACTCCTTTACTGCTGATTTTTAAAGAGCATGAAAAAGAACAACTTGAGCTTACTAAAAGATGTTATGAAACAAATTTATGGAATTGAAAGGGACCGTGTGGGGTGACTGAGGCAATCTCTGTGTTCTGGCGTAGCCGTGCCAAGAAGCTGCCTCTTGGCTTTTTCCCTACTATTTTCCTGTGGACCTCAATGAAAAGATTCTGCACCTTCCCTCTTTTCTAGTTCCCGCAGCTCTTTATATGGTTTTCAGTTTTCCTTTTAACTAAGCTATTCATTATTTTCTTGCTATAAAGTTAATGACTGCTTCATACCTTGCTTCCAGGGGGTGTAGTAAACAATCATTATTATCTCACTTTATGAATGCAAGAAAAAGGCAGGATGACATCAATGCGTTCCTTTATTAAGATATTGAGACTTACAGCTCCAGTTGACTTTAATGACACTGTACCTGCACTTAGCTATGAAATAAAATATGCAGAAGTGCCAGAATCAGTCTCCAGTTCCTTTACAGTCCACAGTTAGTAACCCATATAAAGATTAGCTATTTAGGTAGAAATAACAAGAAGTAAACAAAAAATAAAATATCATTTTACACTAATAATCTTTTTGTAGTCAAAGTCATTGTTGAAATGCTACAGATACCAAAAGTTTAACTGAATTTTAAAAAGCGATTAAGCCAATTTGTGGTGCCAAAGTTCTCAAAGGTTATTAAATTTAAAAAAGGAAAAAGGTTATTCTCTACTTAAAGTGCAATTTGTCAGAAATTGGGTACTTTGGGTGTATCACCAGTATTCACTCTATTCTTCTGCCACTTGACTGGCCACTGTCAAAAACATAGTCCAGACTCTATAAATTTGTCTGATCAAGCATTTGTGTTCTTATCTCCTTATGTACATCCATATCTGTAAAAGTAACACATTTAAATATGTTTTCTATACTATGCTGCATGACATTTCTTTCCAAGACCTACAATTTTTGTTCTAAATATAACTGAACTAATGAGATACTCACGTTTCAAGAGTTTGAGTACTTTATATAAATGCAAATTATACACACACACACATATATATATATATACACACATACATATAAATGTGAAGGATATATATTGATATCAGTGTTGATAGATATATAAAACACTTTCCAATCAATTTTTGTAATCAAATGAGTTATAGTAGTTATAAAATATTCTCACTGAGTCATAAAAATATATGCTATACGTCTCAAATTTTTTATTGGCACCATATTCAGTGAGTCTATTTTGATTTTCTAGAGTGAAAAGCTTTGGATCAAATATTGTTATTCAGCCAGTATTTTAGTTATCAGACAGGAAAAAAAAAAAGACAAAATTCTTCTTAAACATTGCAGGTATAAATTCAATATGCCTTTTATATATATGTAAATTATAAAGGGTTTAAATAAATATATATCTGGGTAGATTTTCCAGTCCTTTCCTGAATGCTAAGGAAAATTCAGGATATGGCCATACACATTAAATCTCAGACAGATATTTCTCCTCATGGCATTTCAGCTTTAAATGTATGGATATTCTCACTAAAAACAATATAAAAATTAATGTAACAGTTTGACCCAAAGGCAATTTAATGAGAACTTCTGTAGCAACATGTACCAGCTATAAATTATTTCAAAAGCAATTTATAAAATTGACAGGAGAGTACACATATGTAGATTCTCCAGCTGTTTGCTCGTCTTTGCTGAAAAATAAGTAGTTAAATATATTCCTTTAAGCAAGAATTCTTAATTAAAATATTTTAAAAATAATCTCTATACTACAATATATAGTTAAGAAAGCCACAGAAATATTTTTCTTATGTTTTTTTTCCTGGTGCAAAAGAATTCAAAATTTTTATTTGAAGAATTTAACAGTTTTCATTTTTGTTTCTCTTTCTTATATCCTCCCAGGGCCATGTCTTTTTGCAGATGTTGAAGGTCTGTAATCTGGATTAATTTTGGATCATACACGATATCAGAATGTGGTCTTTCAGGGCTCTTATTTACCTCAATCACAATTTTCAAAGCTCCTCTAGAGTCCTGGATTAACTATGTGGATGTTATCTGAACAGAAATACTTTCAATGTCGCAGTAAGTGCCTTCTTATCTATTTTAGCTCATCATAAAAATGGTGTTGACTTTGAGTTTATTGAGAACCAAACCAAATGTACAAGCCTTTAGAGATCTAAGCTTACTTGATAATTAGGATTAACTGAAATTACTTACACAGCCTGAAGGAGAAAAGTATTGCCACATAAACACAGGCCTGTAAAGATCAACAGTCCCTTAAAATAGATCCTGCTCAATCACAGTCCTTAATACCATATCTAAAACAAACATTTTTTTCTTCCCTCATGTTGACCAGTTTCATTTTTTAAGATCATAACTCGGAAAAAATCCTTCTCTAGCAAGAAATGCTTCCTTTGTCTCCATCCTAAATGACAGTGTTAGAAGTAAGTGATCTCAGAGGCTTTCTGTGAAGTACTTCAATTGAATTGGGCATCTGGCCTTTATCCAAGAATTGAGGAAGAATTTGAAGAGCATTACTGTGCAATTCCTTCTGTATTGGGAACGACTTTGGCTGTGCATGTGTCTGAAGTGAACAATATGGAACATATACCATGTCTCCCCTTGCAGCCTGAGGAGAGGAGATGCTTCCTCCTGGCTGGACAAACCACAGGCATATTGTTCAGGCTTCTCATTAAGTTGAATTAAAATGTTGGCTTAAACATAAACATTCATTTTTATATCTGGATAATTTGTGGCAATGACCTTCTTTGGCCATTTCTAGAGAACAGGAACAAAGGTTTTTAAAACACTTGTAATTAAATAATTGTTTTCAATAATTTGCACTAAATATTTTTTAATTTATTTTAAATATCTTATGTGTCCACATCCATTTTTTGTATTAGCTATTTTAAACTCACACATAAATAGACTTTAGATCTACAACAATTGTGTACCTGCTGCTATATGCAAAATGAGTTCTGCCTAGATAAAAAATCTAAATCCACATAGACTTCACAGTCACAGCTGACTACGACTTTCTTCTGTTGTTAAAGGATCTAGTCATAAGCTAAATTTGTAAGCCTGTTAATCTTAAAGACCTATCATTTTCCCTAGTAAATGCTCCATTGTTTGGAATAAGTATTTTAGAGAAATAACAATTGGAATAACATAGCCCAAAATAATTTTGTAGTCAGATTTCATCCAGAATGAATGTTAGCCCTAAGCAAAAGCAGCAGAGGACAGAAATTGGACCTGCTTCGACAGTATTTCAAAAAATATAGCTCTCATTCCTTTTTGCAAATTAAAAAAACAATAAAAAATTAATGAAGGTTAGAAAAACTATTCCCATTCAGATTTTCACTCTTTCTTCCTTTTCCATCCAATTCCTTAAATAAAATAATGTATATGTTTATTCTATTAATAGATGCAAAGTGATTTTTTTTTCAAAGAAAAATTGAATGAAAACATGAAGTTCAAGTAATGAAAGAGGAGAACTCTGTAATGGCAACTACATGTAAACAGAATGTCAGGAGTTCCAAAGTGTGAAGTTTTCCTTGATCTGGTCATTTAAAATAGATGCCACAGGATAGGGACATTTAGTTCTTCATGCATTGTAGTGAGTTCTCAGCTTTATTAACTTGTTATTAACTGCAGCATATTAACTTGCCTAGTTTTAGCCTTTATCTCCTTACAAAAAGCCTTTGATGATGGGCACAAAGCAGGCTCACCTATAGAACAGAGTGGCATTTCTGAGATAAAAACATGCTGAAACTAAATCCATAACTAAACCAGTGAACTGTAGCTGTTTCCATATTTGGAGCAAAGTGTGAGGTGAACATCTCCCTTATGCATTTTTCCTGTTGATCAAACCCAGGGTTCTAGGAACTTATATGAAAAATTGCTTTCAAACTATAGATCACTAAAAATTATTGATTCCCAAAGAAGAGATTAACTCCATGGTTCCAGTTTATGCAATTTCTGATTCTTGGTATAATTGTTAAGTTTTGCTTCTTGATCGGTAAATAAAGCTAGTGAGAGTTGTAACACAGTTGGAGGAAGAAGTTTTAGGCAATGACCGGTTCTCTTTTGAAAACAACCCATCCTCATCCCCTGTACAAGGGAAGATAGGAGAAGAATGGGATTAATCTGATTATTCTTCTGTCTTCAAAGCCTTTAAAAGATAAATAATTAGAAATGCAAAACTTCTTTATCTGTATAGGGAATGTATAGGATGGGAGGCAGTGAGCCCAAATCCATAAAGCGCTATGATGAAAATATTAGACTGTCACTGGAGGTGATGTGGTGTTTACAATACTTTAATTTAATTGAGCATACACTTCATTATGTTAGGCATTACAAATGGCCCAAATCCCATGATGCAGAGATGTTAAGGATTAAATAGAGAAATTCAGAGTGGAGAAACACAAGCAAGACAGAAAAGTAAAGCCATCAACTAAGTATAAGCAACAGAGGATGAATGTGGGAGAACTAGAAGAGGGAGTTAATCAAAGGATTGAAACATGACAGAGAAGCATATATAGTATGTACAGAAAAGAATGGGAAAAGGAAAAGAGAGTCCTACAGACCATCAGGGCATCAATCAAAGCATGTGGTAACACAGGAAGCAAACAAGAGTATTAGGAAAACCACAGTTTCATACTGACTTAATGCATTTTTTATATTAAGCTGCTAAAAATAGTGAATAATGGAGTTGAAAATATATTTCAATCAGGACTGACTGAAATAACCACAGACATGGTCAAATGAATGTGGTAAAAACAAGCAATACAAGGGGGACACTACTTCTGAACCACTGATGTTAAACTTTGAAGTGAAAAGTAAGATGGCAAAAAGAATAGTGCAATAAAAATAGTAGCACTTTTTAGTGACTTTTACAAGTAAAATAACACATAGTGTTTTCTGTTTATGAACTAGCCATGAAAATTAGAAACTTATTTGTTCTGAATAAAGCTTTCATTTCACTTGTTGTTTTTTGCCTTATTGCATCTGTAAAGGTTTCTTTGGAAGTTCCCCACAAACAATCAAACACAAATAGGATCATAGAGAATGGCACTAATTACCTTTAAAGTTAATGTTTAAGGGAGATAAGTTACAATCCTTATTCCTACTATAAAGTAATCGTATTTTCATGCTACTCAGGAAACTCAGGTGACTAAAACCAGGAATTGAACAAAAGGATTGTAATATGGGTTAAATAAGAAACTATACATGTGCTGGGCATCATTAGCAAACGCAATCTCTCTGAACAGATACTTTACAGGGACATGGTCTGTCCAGGTTGCAGAAAGTGGTAGGGCCTAGAACCGTGTGAACGTGGCTTAATTGCTATTCTATACCATCCACATCATTGCTGGGGGTACAAGCTCAGGGGAAAAAAATGTGACTCTACACCAGAAGTGCATCATTTTTTTCCCTTTCTTCCTCAGGGAAGTTGCCAGGACCAACACTGCAGTCTGTTCCTCTCCCACTGCTGCCCATCCCTTCCCAGCTCACAGAAGAGCACAGCTGAGACAGAGCTGAGTGGAGCTGAAAGGAGCCGAGCCCAGGGGAGCACAGCAGTTTCAATGCGGATAATCTGTTTTTCTGGGGGGGTTTTCTTCTTTGTTTTTGTTTTCTCAGGCTCAGGGAAGGGGAAGGCCAACTGCAGAGAGCACTCACCATCTTGTCTTTGTCTCAGGAATAGCTGTGTATCATTGCTGAGGTGTGGGAGCAGCTGCTATTTTGGTTTTTGTCTTGTCGGCCATGTGGAACTGAGTCAAGGTGGTGAACACCTTTTTGTCCGTAAACCATCTTCTCTTTTGTTATTAATATTGTTGCTGCTACTGGGCATTTCTTATTCCATTTGTGTTTGTTTTCAGTAAATTATCATCTCAAGCCACGGTCTCTGCCTTTGTCCCTCTCTCACTGGATGGAGGGCATGGGGAAGGGGAGTAGCTTCTTTTGAGTTTAATTCCCAGTGGGTTTTAAACCACTTCATGGTCCAATTCCAGTATTTACTGCAATCAAATTTTCTATTAAAATGCTCAATTTTCTAGCTGTACTGCTAAAGTAAGATTAAGTTTCTTAGTTGACATATGACTTTTAGCAAGTGCCATCAACACAGCCCTGTAAGCCTCTCTATTTCTTTGTGTAGGAAAATCTGTAGACAAGTTGAAATTATATTGTTGAGGCATCTGAAGTTAGTTTGTTTATAGAGAAGACCACAATTACAGAGGAAGTGTTAGGACTCACTACTGTCCTACATCCTTCTGATGGATGCATCAGAAATTACCAAGCACTGCTGCAAGCAAGTGCTGGCAAATTCTATATCTGGTGGGTGACAAAGCACTCTCTAGTTTCACCCTTAACCTGCAGCTGTAGTATCTTGAGCAGTGATGTCAGCCGACCACACAGGTTAAACAGCCTTGCAATTGCCTGGGCGTTGCTTCATGCAGGACAGATGCTGGTGATTTCTTTTTTTCCCTAAAATATTTTAAGACTATTTTCTCAGTATCTCTGCGGATTATTTGCCTCAGTTCTTTTCATGTGCAATGCTGCTTTTGGTATCTGCCATATTCTAAACCCCCCCCATCCAGCCTCACAATAACACTGTAAACAAAAGGGAAGAGTTTGTAGCTATAATAATGTCTTTTTTGTTACTAACATTATTTTTGGTCATGTATATAATGGTGCCAGAAATCAAGTTTTGGACTCTTAAGTATCTTCAAGAAACTGGGAAAAGGGAAAAAAAAGTATGGAGATATGAAGATCACTTTTGCAAGTGTTCCTTTTGCTTTTCAGGGGCAAGGATAACTTTTCACAAAAAACAAAAGTCTCTGTGCACAAGAATGGATTTAGATGGATCTTATGTAAAAATGCAGTGGGTGGATGCGTGGCAGAATGATTACCTGATTTTGTACCTCTGCCCTATCAGAGAACTCTCTGTGCAGGAAGAGCAGAAAAGAATCATGGACACTGTGGCTGGCAGATAAGACTTTATTTTCCAGTGTGTTGCTTCAACAAAATGTAACTGTCATTCTTCAGTGAATTTAAATGAGAATGAACATATGGACCTTTATAGGTCCCAGTAACCTGTAGCCTGTTGCTGCTACTGCACTTTGAATCTTCTGTGAATATGCACAATATGGAAAGAACATTTTCTAAACTTAGAAAAAAATCCAGACAGAAGGATTAGAATCTGTGACATATGAGAAGAGATTAAGACAATTTAATATCGTATACGGCTGCTTGAAGGAAAGACTACAAAGGGCGATGTGACTGCATACAAATACCTCAGAGGTAAAGAATGAGCATTACAGGGGTTGTTATAACTTTATTTACTGTAGTGTCTCTTTTACCATCAACATAGATTATTAACTCTGAGAAATACAAATTGAGTAGAAAAAAAATCAGAAAAAATCTGGAAATTGAATACACTGTAGAGGAATATTTAGGTAATATTTTAGGAAATAACTTTAAAGGGCAAGGCTTTTAATGCTTCATCTTGCACCATTAATATCTTCGGGGACCTAAACAGTGACTTGAATAAAAAATTAGGATAGGGCCCTTCAGGCAATAGTCTGAGTAAGCCAAAGAAGCAGTTAATATGTCAAATTCACTTGCATTAAAGATATTTTTTAAGACCTGTGTGTGAGAGAATATCAGAGAAAGGATTAGAATGGGAAATCCTGATTTTTCTGTGGAGGTCTGTGCTAGCTGACCTCAAAGGTTTCCAAACTGACTTTCATCAAGTATTTTAAAAGCGTCCGGCAAGGGTTTCTCTCTTCTGGAGAGCGAGGAGATCAGTTACTCGTTATATTCCATATGTTATGGGTGCTACAAGATGTTGATGCTGTCTCCTGTCTGATGCATCACAGGTGAAGGAGGCTTCTTGTTACAACTTAACTGTAGGTAGAGGGCAACAAGAATAAAGCCATTGATATATTAAATTCCACATGGCTGAAAAATGGCTTGTTTCTATAAATATTACCATGTGACAGACCATTTTCCTGTAGGTATTTTCACAGCCTTAGGAGTTTCTACACCCTAAATGCCCACTACAGAACAATAAAGCTGCTGCACAAGGGTACACTATCAAGAAACAAGTGAAAATATACAGTTTAAATGGGCTGTTTTCCTTGTGACAGCAAATTCATTTGAAACGTTTGCTTATTTTGCATTCTATACTGTTCTCATAAACTGTCATAATTTCAGAGCACAGCCTATAATTTCATTGAAATAACTCTAGTTCTAAGATTTTTGGTGGAAAACTGGTTTGAATAATAGCCAAACTACAGTAAAACTGAGTTTTCCAAACATACTTAATACTGACCCTCCTTGTGATTTAGTGGAAGCTTTGGGTGGCATTAGATGTATTGGTAGTTTCTACTATAATGCGCAGCTGTGGAAATTGTTATCTCTGGGTGCTGTGTTTGCTAAGAGCTTACACATTTCATAGGGAGATTGGAAGAATTAATGGAATAGAAATCTACTGTACATTATTAAATACTGACAAACCACTTCTGGAAGAGGAAATTCCTAAGCTGCCCATTATTCAAAGCTAATGGAGTCCTCGGTAGAAGTGTCCTTGCATTCATTTTACACTTGACTCTAGGCATTAATTTTGGTCATTGTCTGAGAACAGACTTCATGCTAGGTGCACTGAGTATGGCTGCTGTCAGGAGTAAAGAACTTTCATCAATAAAAGCTACTAGTTTTGGTCTTTGTGTATGCCTGCAGCTCTCAGGTATTTATCTGTCTAACTCTGTACAATTCTGTTTCAGTCCTTATATTGTAAGGTGTCCTGAGAGCTCTTATGTTAACAAGTGGGAGACTGATTTTATAGTGTATGCACAAACAGAACCTGATGGATGACCCATTTGGTAGGGGAGGGTGTTGAAATGCACTGAATATTTTCCTTCTGTGATGAAAATAATTCTGTGTGAACAACTCTTATCTGCATACAATTTTGATGGGTGCTCAAATGCTTCTGTCTCAGGATCTGTAGTGTAATGTCTTCTGTGTCCATGGCTATTATATGAGCAGTGTTGCATATACTTTTCCTTGGAATCTTTGGAGAACAATAGTTAGTGTTCAGGAGAAGGTTGGTGCCATGAAATCTAGTCAGGTGCCACTAAGATTAGATAAAACAACGTATGGGCTTCCTGAAATTTACAGAAGAAAAAAAGAAAAAGAAATAGTGCTGCAAAATAATACTCACAACAGTCCATGAACAGAACATATATAAATAGACTACAACATAAATAGTGGTACAAGAAAAGGCAACTGCTTCATCAGATTTCTTCACTAGAAACAATTTGACTGCCAGCTGGACAGTGTTCTCCCTTAGACATAACACATTATTTACACTTCTCTAGGAAGAATATACCCTCTCATTGACCTTCATGCAGTTCTGTGTCCATTAATGATTTCCTCTGGGCTTTGTCAAGGGACATGCATTGCTTCTGCATTTGAGGTTAAATAGAAAAGGGTCCATTTCCTATTTAATATTATTTCTTAATTCTTAAATATCTTTATGCTTTTTTCCCAAACACTTTCAAAATGAAGTCACATTCAAACCAGATGTTTGTTCTGCTGACTCTTTCTCAAAATTACATAACCATTCTTAAAAAATATTTGCAATCAGATAACACCAAACGTGAAAAGAGATTCCTAAGAAGAGTTCCTTTAGCTGCAAATTAAAGCTTTCTAATGAAAAGCTCATGAAAAGCTCTCTTGAGCCTAGTTCTATTATTCTTACACTGAGCAGCACCTGACTCTATGACCAAAACCACATGATTTCTTTTCACCTTTGTGTTCTCTGTCTCATACTTATTAAATTGACTAAACTCACTCTGTAATGATGAAAGTCTTTTACCAGAGCAACGTTTGCTGTAGGTTCTCTGCTAGAGATAATTTCATTTGACCTGCAAAACCCGGAAAGGAATTAAAATATGTTTAGTAGGTTATGTTACATATTTGAATATAACTTGCATATATTAAGTTATAACATTTAAAATTGCACAGAATCACAAAATCGTAGGATAAAGAAAGACTGCATTATATTACCTAGTCTGTCTTTAGGCCTAAGTATCATATGCTTTGTATATTTCATTATTAGCAGACATCTGATTAGACTTTTCCTTAAGATACCCGTTTTCCGAGGTTGCCATGATGCCCTAAGGCGGTCCACCACTAGTCTTACCAGGTTTTATCTCTATTTGAATTATTATTCTATATATCAGTTTATGTCAGTTTCTTCTTGTCCAAACTATCAAGAACACCAAGGTCTGAGGATGCACTTTTGCCTTGGGGTGACTTTATGATGTGTACCCCCTATCGCCAGCTCTATGCCCACACATGAATCCTGTGCCTTTCTGTACCTTTAAGAGAGCGGAGGGAAGCCGGTGGAACTCCTCCGGCACTGTGTTCAAAAACAGAGATCAGCTCGCTGGCTTCTCCTGCCCGGCTGCTCCGCTTCTGGCTTCTGCAGCAGGGAAGAGAGTGACATTCCTTTTGCTTTTTTAGCTACTTTCGTGTTCGTTAGCTAAAGCAGGGAGTTTTTCCTGGGACTTTGGCTTCTTCTTCTTCTCTTCTGGGCTGTTCATCAATACCAGAACACACCGGGAGAGCCTACACCAGTTGGCCCGGAGGGGCCATGCAGAATGACCAGCTTCGAAGAGAGAGACCACACCCACAGAAAGGACTCTGAAAAGTGACCAAGTTCTCTCCACAGCGAGATGTTTTATTATTTAGCATTATTCTTTTCCTGTGCTTGTGTGCACTTTACTTGTTAAATAAATGGTTTTTTCGCTTTCACTTTCCTCTGGGGAAAATTCTTCCTGAACCTGGTGGGAGAGAGGTGGCTGTAACCTGCCTTCTGCCAGAGGATGTTAATTTTTGGATGTTCCTCTGATTTTGTCTCAAACTGAGACAACTTTAAAACACTTCTAATGTGTATTTGTGGAGTATTAAATCTCCACTACCACCCCCATTTTACAGGCCATGCTCCCCTTTGCATTCTCTTTCAACTGAAAATAAAAATGCAAAGCTTTAAGTCTTCCTCATTGCTCATGTTATCCAGAACTCTGATCTTTCTTCTGAAGACTATTCTATTAATCTCAACCTTTATTGACACAGAAAGCCAAAACTAAACAGAGGTTAATGCAGTGCTGAATAATGGAGAAGGACTTCCTACAAGATACAGTTTGCTCAGACAGCCTGATATGGAATTTCTGTGTTTCAGAAAAGTGTACTTTTTCAGCCTGTCATATTTTAAACATGTATTTCATAGATTTTGAGGAACATCATAAAATAATAAAGCCATTAGGTGAAAAATACATGTCATTTTATATGAAACTGTCTTCATTATTAAGTCGGATGCTGTGCCCAGTCCTGAGGATGTTCTGGCCAATTTATAATCTCAACCCCTTCCACTGTGTTTACACTCAATATTTAAGAGAGTAATACAAGATTCAGAGTGATTATTTTGTCAATGATGGCACTTGAGCACCACAGAGGTAATAAAATGCTGTACAGAGATCAATTTATGGACAAGAAATAGACAGGTTGAAGTTCAGCCCAACAAAAGGCGGGTTGAAAATGGACAGTGAAGCATATTGAAGAGTTTGCATGGCACTCATTTCCTTTTAAAAAGATTTATAACTATCACAGCATTATTTAAGAATGTTCTCATCCTTTTTTTTCTGTTTTTTAAAAGTGGTTTTCATCTCATCTAATTCAAGACTTCTGTATATTGGACATCTAATTTCAAATTATATACTTTTGGCTTTTTAATTAACAATGAGCAGATTAAAGCACCTGTGGGGATCAATTCAATTATTCTACACCACCATCTTAAGGGAACTTGAACTGGTATCTGAAAGTACCTGTTGCTCCACTCAGACTAAACCCATGGCAATCTCGTACTCCCTGTGTTGGCCTTAGATAACACACCTTGAGATACATATGTGAGATGAAGCCAATTCAAAATTTCAGGGCAATCAGATTAAATAAATTTAATTAAATATTTTAATTTAAATATTAATATTAAATTTAATATTTAATTAAATAATTTTAAACAACCCATAGCCTCAACTACTGACAAGATAGAGGGCAGTTTTTACTTAGAATCTTGACTTGAAGCAATTAAATTACATTTGGCATTCTGTTACATACACGGTCTATTCGATACAGATACAGTCATATCAGATGATTACCAATATTAAGATCCTAGTCTTGTAAATTTAGATCAGCAAACTGAGACAAAGAGTAAACAACAGTTTAACTCTCTTGTGTTAAGGGATCAATCTACCAAAATACCACATATATTTGTCATGGTGCTTTAATGGCCTTTGGTGGATTTGAAGTACTAGAAGAATTAGATATTATTTGAAATGAGGCTGTGCTTGAACTTCAGTAAATGAAACAGCAGTTCTTTAAGTACCAGTCTGCTGTTTGTAGATCACTGTGACAGAGTGATTGCAAATGTATCATCTTTGTTCCTTTGAACTTTTAATGCCATCCTCTTTCATTTATGTCATTAAATATAGATGTTGCAGAAGGTTAAAACCCTTTTTGATATCTTATTTGAAAAAGTGTTTTGCAACTGGGGAGCTGTTTATGAATATATTTGGACAATGCATTTACATTTTATTTCATGGTAAGTTTAGCAATGATACATAATTATACTAAACAGATTAAAACCTGATAGTGAAAAATAATAGGATCAAAGGATTGAAAGAAACTATAATTCAAACTCAGTCACAAGATTTAACAATTCCTTCACTCTTTTGGGATAGTGAGAGTTTTGTCGTATTTTCAAACTAAATCTGCAAAGTACTAAGCAGTCAGATCTGAAAGGAAAGGTCTGATTTCAGTTTGTAAGAAGGGTTCTGGAAAAAAACCTCACAAATTAAACAACACACATAAGTACGCAAAATTTATGGAAAAAAAAAATCTGAAAGCATTATTTAAAAATATTTCATAGCATTTTTTTTTATTTTTAATATAAATTTTCCTCAGAATAGAATGATAATCAAAACTTAAGACTGAAAACCAGTCATAAATCCAAGGTAAAAGGTAATAGGTAACAAGCTAAGAATAGTAATATGACATAAGATTATAACTATGATGTGAGGAAAATAGATGATTTAATTTCTGCCAGGCAGTTTTATTAGTGTAAGTTTTGCCTTTGGCTATGAACTTAGTAATGTATGATGATTTCAGCTATTGACTTCGGTAAATATGCTTCACTTATTCTTTGAGGGGAAGAAGAAGCAGCTGGCCTCTAATATCAACTGTTTTCAGTTATTCCGTATCTGTGAAATACAGCCTAAGCTTTCCAACTCATAAATTAATCTCTGTATTCCTTTCATAGAGACCCAATCACTTTTATGGTTTTAGTTTCTTTTCTTTCAGAGGACAGAGATAAACCCAGGGTGTCTGCCTTAGAATCCTTGAACTCTGTGATTTGTGTCCCCTGGCATTAAAACAGTAATGGAAAATCATCACAATTTTGTATTAAAAAAAAATAAACTTTATTACAGTTTAAATTAGTGCTATCCAACACTAATAATTCATCTCTCAGAATCAAAAATCTTATAGAAAATAATATCTCATGTACTTAAGCATGCTGCTGCTCACTGCATTTAATCAACAATTTACAAAGAACTTTAATGCCATCGAAGTTACTCTCAGCTGAGAACTTTGTTGATGCCCCTTTTTATCTCTTCTAAGATGATTCTGACTAGAATCCATGGAACATACACTAGCATTTTGATTTCACAGATTTTGAATTTGTAAAAGTTCCTGGCCATCCTTCTGAGAGTTTCCTCCGGGTTGAAAATGTGAAGCTAGAAATTCTTTAAGAGTTTCCTTCGCACCACTGACATGACAGCCAAGGGAAATGCACTCTTTAGGAGAGCAGACCCCATCATGAGACGTTTTGGTTTTAACCTGCAAGTTTCAGTTCAGCAGTTTTGGAGGCTTTTTTTTTTTTTTTACCAATTCTCTTATGTACAGCTTTAAAATCTTCCCATTTTCCCCTCTTCTTTTTGCTCACATCATCATTCACTTCCCCTCAAACCAATGTAACTTGACAGAAATATATTGAATGACTAATGCCATTGAGGGCACGGCCAGATTTTAACAGCATCAGTGAGCACCATGGCTCTGTCTATATCACTCTGAAATTGAGAACTCAAGATGGGCTGTCTGTTCTTGGCTCTGCTTGTTTCCTGTCTAAAGATATTTGCTAGAAATCTGTGATGATAGGATAGTATATTATCCACCAGCAAGCCAAGCCCAACCCCAGGGCTGACATCCTGCTGGCCTCAGTCTGTCCCCAACCTCAGGGAAGTTCCTGGGAATGCCCCTAGCTAGTCCCCTGACTGCCCTGGAGCTGTCTGGCCAGGTGGGATGGGTCCTGGCTGCCAGAACCTGCCCTGACTTCCCTGGGGAGACCCTGCTTCTCCTAGAAGCAAGGAGTTACTGGCCTGTGCTGCCTGCTGAGGTATTTTAGTCATTTTCATAAAATAAAAATTCAGTCAAGATCCTGTCTTGACCAACTGTCTCTCTCTGAGGTCAAAGATTAAAGATGCCTTGAAGACACTCAGAGCAGAGTAGGCAGCCTACATAAGTCAGCCTGCATATATACAATATATACAGGGTGCATCAGAGATGTAGATGTACACAGGAATACCAATGAGGGCCATGCAGTCTGCTCTGACTGCAATTACACTCTTCAAATACACAGCCCTCTCTCTCTACTTGCTATTTTCATATTGCAAATGCATTAAGATCTTCAGTGTAAATCTGTTTTCATTTCAAATACTTATTCCGTTATCTACACAAAAAAAGTCCATTAAAAAAATAAATAGATTACCTTCAAACATATGAAGTCTTAATCAGTGAGAAATAAATATTCTGTTGCTTAAATTACTAGTCTTAATGTTTATATGTTTAAAAAAAAGAAGAAAAACTGCTAAGTTATTCCAGCAATATCCATCTTTGATCATACAGGTTTGTGTAGATTTGATCAGTGTTGTTAAAAGGATGATAAATTTCACTTTCTTTATTTCTGAAATTTTACTGCTTTGTTGCACCTTTTGAATGTTACGCAGAGCTTCAACTTTTTAGCATAAATATCAGCTTTCGAAGGAGAATTTCCAATAAGTCTACATTTAGCTCCAAATTCTAAACCCCTTATACAAGATTTTCAAAGAGCAGAGACTAAACTCTGAAAATATTTGCTCTGCAGAATGAGATTCAGTATTGTCCTCCAACATGTCAGAAAAAAGATCACAAATTCAAATCGTATTTTGAAAAGTTTCAGATATATAAAGCTGTATGCCTTTTTTTTTCATTAAAAAAAAAGTCATTCGGTTTTACAACAAGGTACCAAATTGAAGTCATGCTGCAGAAACAAGCTGAGTGTTAGCGTAAGAGGCATTATGGAATAATAAAGATTTTTTTGGCTGGTTAATGTCACAGGTATTTCAGCATGGAGTCACAAAATGTAATTCAGGGTATAGCTGTTTTATTTGTTTTATTTGTTTCCTGCTTCCTAAATATCTTTTCTTCTGCACTGGAAACAAGAAGCAAAATCATGAACTTTTTTTCAGATATTTTCACAGCTACCTATGAAAATAATTCCATTTTTTTCTAGCCTGTTCAAATGGGATCATTCTAACCTGAGATAAAAAGTCAATGGTGCTTCTCTTATCCTGGAAAAAATAGCAGACTCTGATTTTACTGTAAATAAAAAAGAGATATCACTGGTAAAATTTGAACTGTAACTTAGGGATTATGTTCCTTCACCATTTCAATGAACTTCATTTAATGAATGTAGGTCATTTCACATGTGGCATCAAATAGACTTATTCTGAGTCTCAGGTCTCCACTTCGATAATAATAGGTGCAAACTCGTCTTTTCAGTCACCTAAACTGAATACCAAGTTTTCCTATACTTATTACACATACATTACTTACTCTGTTCTAAAAATGCTCAACAGTTTCCTATATGTAGGACAAAAGCAGCTTATGATTAAGCTCACTGTCTCAGAGAGATTGACCTGGCAATTCTTGCCTGTGCAAACCTCTCACTGAATAAAGACTTGGCTTTTAATAGTTTCAATGTTCTTTTGCTGCTGCTACACACTCTCGCTGAGTCTTGCCCAAGTGTCAACTCGAATCATGTCTATTCCTAGGAACAATGGAAACTTTATATCCAACTCTTGTACATTATATTTATCTATTTCACACTCTACAGGTATTCTATCATATAATCCTATTGATTACATCCTACATGAGTTCACCATTGATAAAAAGGATCATCTCTTCCAAATATCTTGCAAGCAGCAAAAATGTCCTATGCTTCATCCTAATATGTTTTCTTTCACAGTCACCATAAGCCAAGAAATGACCTTTTGGTTAGTGCTTGCCATTTGATTTTCAAATTGGAAAAACGTCTTCTAACAGAATTGGACGTATATTGTATTTGCTATTTAATGTCTTTTAAATCTAACTGAATTCCCCAGATTATTTGTATCACTAATAAACATGATAGTCAAATATTTTTGACCTCTGCTCTACTGTGACTGAAGGTGACCTGTAGTACCAATCATTTGAAAACTTTGCCTGTGGGCAACTAGCAAACAAGTGAAATCTTTGCAGCAAACCTGCACATGTCTTTTAAAAACTGTGACCATGCTCAGAAGTTCTAGGTAAGCACTGTGCCTTCAGTGCCTACATAATTTATACAATTCCAGCTGATCAGAGAGAATTTAAAGCTCTACAGTTGAACAATCCAGGATGCAACAGCCCTAACTAAGCCTTCCTAATACCAAAAATAATTTTCTGTTTGTTTCCTTGTCCTTCTTTCCAACAATCCAGACTACTTTGGTGCCAAAGCCATAAGTTTGTGTCTTTTTATCTGGCCCTTTCTTAGAAAAATTTAGCAGACTTCCCCGTGTGCTGACCTCCACTTGGGCACCGGTTTCTTTACATATAGACGATTCATACAGAAACTTTGTGGTTAGATACCAAAATCCTGACTGCATCTGAAGAAAAGGAACTTTGGTTTTTATTTCTAAAACTCAAAGCAGAGGGAAAAAACCCCTCTTTTGCAGATCACGGCAATCAGCATTTCTTTGAAGTTTCTGCTTTAGTGTGTGACATTGCAAAGATTTTTCTGTAAGATTGGCAGCAGATTAAATCACAGATTGGACAGCATCCTTCTTTGAAGTTGCGTGACTAGGTGATTTATTCATGAATGTCTAACAGGTAAGATTATGATAGGCCGATTTTTATATCATGTGTCACCTGAACAGCTTCTCTAGTGACCAACTGCTTATTGAGAAAAGGCTTGGCAGAACACACCAGAGTGGAATGAATCACAGAAATCTGCTTACAAAATAGCAATGTGTGTTCTGCTATCAGAACACGTTCACCTTCCTGCAGACTCACCTGAAGTTAAAGATGATAGTGGTGTATTCATGCAAAGGATGCATCACAGAGTTCACAGGCACTGTGGTATCATCCTCCCATACCTTACTATTCTTGGTGTTCAGTCTGAAACCTTGACCATACACTTAGTAAAACATACTGGTAAAAAGACAAGCAGTATGGAACAAAGATATCTTTTATTTGCAGAGGATTTTTGATTACTGTTAAACATACTGTACTGGAAAAAATGTGGGTTCAGCTATGGGAGAGCTTTACCCTTGAAAAGGAGGAGTGTAATCAGTTTGTTTCAGCAAGCTGCTCTGTGATAGATGTAGCAGAAAATATAACAGTGTAATGGCCCCTCTTGTAACTTCCTATCTGCAATTTGATTATAGCACTTCTAAGTCTTAAAATAAGACATGTAATTGAATTTATCATAGTGCTATTGGTCCATGCTATACTTTGTTCCCTAGAGTAGAGCAATAAAAAACAAATACTGAATTTTAAATACAAGACAAATACCATATCAATTAATTTGAAACAAATAATAACTACCAGTTATATGGCTTTTTTTTCCCTAGAGGTTCTCAGAGCAGACCAGAACTCTAACAACTCTGTAACTAATTTAGAAAGAAACTAGGAAAGCCCACTTCATTCTGCTCTGAAACTTAGCAGCTTCTCAAAAGAACAAAAAATTTTCTTTACCCAACTGCCAGTTTCAAAAAGAGCTGCAAGGAAATCTGATAGATGTCAGACTGCAGCTTTATGTAAATGTACATAAGTAAGCAAATAAATGTATAAATAAATAAGATTATGCCAGTGCATTTCAAGTTTCAGAAATAAAAAGTATTTTTCTGCATCTACATCAGATGCAGGAACATCACTGGAACATCAGGTTTATGCAGAATTTTATTCTTTGTAAGACACATATCTATAAATGTTAGACACAACTCCTTGGAAAATACATCTGAAATTGTTATGTTAGACACAACTCCTTGGAAAATACATCTGAAATTGTTATTTCAGGCTGGAGGGATGGATGAGGGTAATTCAGATGAAGGTGTGCCACTGCTGAATTACCACAGCCACCCTGTACGTTTTGATCTTCAATGGCAATTCAAGTATGGATCAGCTCAAATTGAGGTATCTCACTGTATCAGTGCATAGCAGAAAAATTTACACAACAGGCTCTTTATTCATTAGAGTGCCAATAGTAGTAATAAAAAATAGTGAGATAATTTTAATGATCTTAGGAATTTCTAATAGATATACACTGTAGGAGTGAAAGAGATTCTAAGAAGCAGGAAGATAATGATAAGAGAATTCAAAAGGATGTTATACCTAAGCAATCTTCCTTCTATGGTGAAAGAGACAAATTCTTATCCCATGCTAGGCATTGGATTCATAAATAATATGGTTCCTGTAGGCCATCCCATTGCTATTATTTCTATACAGCTGAGAGCAGTTATGTGTTTGATCCTTAAAATAATGCTACAATGATTATATTGATGTGTTAACAAGTTAATTTTTTTCAGAGATGTCAATGTATTCTTTAAGTTGTCTTAGGGAAAAAAGCTTTCCAGCATCTTCACTGTGTTTACTTTCTATCTGAAAAAGAAGGTAAAATATAAAATCCATTTTCTAAAAAAGAAATTATCAGTCAGCAATTTTTTTTTTCTCACATAGCCAATCAAGCAAAGCCAAGAAAACAGAATTTAAAAAATCTAACACTCCAACTGAAGTATATCTCATTAGGGGTTGAATTCATACTAAGACACATAAATATCCACCACATATTAAAAGATATGAATAATTAGCTGGTATTTAAAGGGCATTTAAAAATAGTGGACATGAATATTTAAAATTATTTCTGATGAGATTTGGAGGTGTAAAACAGCCTTGAAAACTAGAATAGTACTTTGAAGCCATGAGTATGCATCTTGTTTTCAAAAGAGGGCTTGATTAGGGTGTAATAATAAAACATGGAACCGCAAAGCTAACAATGAAAAGAAACAAAATCTTGAACAGCTGTTCCCAAATGATCATCATCAAACCTACGCATTGAGTGAGTCAGGGGTCTTGAGAAACAGAATTACATTTTGATTATATCATTAAACCTCAGTACACATAAAAGAAACTGAAAACTTTCAATTTTTTTTCAATTTCTGACTTAGACTTTTATCTCCAGTAAGACACATTCTAGATAAATTTTAGGGTATACTACTGTGATTTAGATTTCTTCTGTCAAATACCTTGGCATTACTGCTAGCATATAGAACCACCTGCAACAATCTACTTCTACAGAGCCTTATGGGACTGTCAATGTTTATTTTCTTATTGTATGCTGAACTGGTGAATATTAAGTTTGAGGAATATTTTCTGGATCATCATAATGTTTTTTAAAATTCATTTCTTTTGGTATATTTACCACCATTTTGTGTTTGCTTTCCTGAGACACCTGGCTGAGCTTAGTTACAAGGTTATTCCCAGACTCTACTAAAACAGCCTTATCCTATTTTTCAGCAGGATTTTGAGCCTTAGATCAGATATCACATTCAACCAGCTGTGGATCTAAAATAACATGATTGAAGCCAACAAAACTAAAGAATACAACTTATACTTGAAAGAATAAACCACTGAGTCAAATATATTTGTAAAGACAGTAAAATGACAGAATAAAACCTTATGTTTGAGAGACTCAATGCATCTACAGATACATGAAGAAAAGATGCATGAGGAATTTTCAGTGTCTCTACAGAGGTCTGGTTATGCAAGTTTACAGAACCATAGAATCATAGAATGGTTTGGGTTGGAAGGGACCTTAAATATCACCTAGTTCCAAACGCCCTTTCATACTAGACCAGGCTGCTCAGAGCCCCATCCTGCCTGGCCTTGAAGCCTTATAGTAAGCACACTATTTATTCAACCCCTTGTATATCTCAAATGAAACTAATTTGGCTTTGTTTCCATAGCTAAATTTAAATATTTTTAAAATACTGGTGGCTTATTTTTAGTGATAGGCTAGTGTCATTATCATGGCAAAGTTAGGAGAACTTCTGACAGAAAAGACTTGCAAAGTTCTCAGGATTTTTTTAAAACCATCTGTTTTCATTTCCCTGTACATGGTATCTTCATTGTCTTGGAAACAACATGTGAACTGTGAAAAATTTTCTATATGGATTCAATATCTGTGCTGCTCTGTTCAAGCTGTGTTACAGGAATCATTCAGCTGAAAGATGCTTGAAATTACAGATTTTCTTAAATTGATTTTTGCCCCCAAAACCTCATCCCTTTTTACATAGTTACTTATTTATATACTTGTGCCAACGCACGCATATTTTCAGCCAGAGGACTTTTACAACACATGCCTGTACATATTTTCAAATTAAACTGTCATTCTTATAAGGAAGTCAATGACAACAAAGGAATTAACTGATAATGAACAACATTTTGATAATCTTTCCTTTGTTCATCTGTTATCTGAAAAATCTGTGCCTGTTTGCAGTCAGGCAAACATATTTAAAAATGCTTCATATGTATAAACACTTATACAACAATTACCCTTCCAGGTCTTATACCTCAGGCTACAGATGTCCCTCTGAAGTATAAAGCTATGTGTCAACATGAATTTACCCTGTATTAATGATAAACCTCCCTCCTGTCACTCAAAGCTTTAGCTCTCTTTAGGAACTTGAAAATATGGTGCCTAATTTCAGAATAAAATGAAGATAACATAATCAAAACATCGCTCCAGACAGCTGGACTTTAACTAGCAAAAGAAAAGATATCCATCAGTTTCAGCGATATCTACTGCTCCAACAGTGAGGTGAGGCAAGGGCGTTAAGAATATTCCAAGGGTTTTTCTTGGGTTTGTTTTATTCACCACATTTTGCATAATCCTTCTTCATCTAATACAATATTGGATTACTGGTAAAGAAGAGGAAAATATTTCTTTTGTAAAATGTTTTTCCATCTTATTCTTTAGTACTTAGCTTTCATTGGAAATCCCTACTCTTTACATATCAATACATTCCCATAACTTCAGTGGCTTGTCCTGCCTGGAGTTTTTGCACTAGGATTTCTGTAGATGGAGATATGTAAGCGGAAATCTTATATACTTATGTAAGTATATACTTTTAAATTGCATCAATAAATATAATTTCCGCTTACATTTACGTATATTGTACATATAAATATTTATATATCATACTTTGAACAACATAGAATTGAAAGAAATTCCTTGCAGTCTTTGAGATCTGGCCTATATGCCTTGTTCTTTTACCTGAGCTGGCAGAGGTAGACATTTTTTCTTACTAACTGGATGCAGTTTTGCAGGGATTATCTGCAGTTTTAGAGTCTCACAAATAGGTGGCACTAATGAATTCTTTATTTGCAGTAATTTCTATGTTCCTAGCTAGGAAAGTAAAAGTGCTTTGTGTCCTCTGACACACTCAGTATTGACCTTTGCTACCAATAGCAAATTTGAACTTAGTTATGAGGGCTGAAACAGATAAAGAGAATACTGTTTTTCACCTCCATGAGATAAATAACTTCTACCAAATGTAACGGGAGTTACTCACTCACGAGTTTCGGAGAAGGCTGCCTACGTGCTGCATTAAAATAAGAAAAGCACATTGCTCTTTAATATAAAACACATCTAGAGTGACATAATGTATTGACAGTTCCTATGAAAGACCTGATTAAACTAGTTGGACCTGAAATATTACCTGTCGTGCTAGAAATGTCAAATAAAAATTACCTTGATATACGAATTTGAGCCACATTGCCTGCAGGTTTACACTGGGGTAACCTTCCTAGTGTCAATGTAATTAGGGGTGTTTTTCAAATTTAGCCATCACAAGCTCTGGATTATTAGCATTTTCTGAACAAGATGCTTCCACAGATATTGTTAGGTCCCCAGGCAGAGTTGATCAGTTTATCAAAAACTCTTTGGTTCTTCCAGAGAGGGAATCTGACCTCTCTCCATGCACTGTAGTGCACACCTGTAGGCAGGTGGGTATGTGTGCACATGCACAATACATGTGCATGTATTTGTAGGTACTAAATGAAGTTACATCTGCAGAAATCTTGTTTTATTTAATTTTGTCATGCAATTATAATGAAATTGTCCTGTGTGCATAATAGAATGGCTAGGTCCTCATAAACAAGGAAACAATGAGAATTTCAAGATTCTTGTGAATCCAACCCTGTACTTTAAAAGTTTTGATACTTTGGAGGGTATGACAGAAAATATGTTTAA
Organism: Falcunculus frontatus; assembly: GCA_013398115.1. Lineage (NCBI taxonomy): Eukaryota > Metazoa > Chordata > Aves > Passeriformes > Falcunculus > Falcunculus frontatus. The sequence goes on from VZRV01003187.1 coordinate 133,651, forward strand.
TCAAATTAATAAATTTTTGCACTAAAGAAAAGGAAGACCTCAAAACCCTTTTGGAAACAAGTGTAAGTCCTGGTAAAAATAGCACAGAGCTTTCAGTACCATTCAAAATTTTAAAAATTAATTTAGCAATTAGCCTTATGTTTGATAGATTAGGGATTTTAAAATAAGATAAGCTGCCAGAGATATTATTTTATGAAAAAGAAAAAAGCAAATGGAGTTGAACAAGGCATCGGAACACTGCGTGCACACACCTGCATTACTGCAAACGCTTTATGCATCGCAGCTGAAGGAACACAAGGAAAAATCATCAATCAATCAGAAAAATAATTCTCTATGGGACTTCCATACTATAATGAAGGTGGGAGAAATACACATTACTCTCTCTTTTGATAACCTAAGGTTCTAAATGATGTCAACACATCAAGCACTTTTTGTGTCACTTTGAGTTTGAAGATAGCAGGCAAGCTCTGGTCATGTCCATAAAATAGATGTCCATAGATTGATGCTCTTACCTTCTAAAATAAGATGACAGATTTCAAAATATCCATTGAAAATTAATCACTTGTGTGGTAGTTGATTTCGTCTGGGTATCAAGTGACCACCAAAACATGCTATCATTCCCCTCTCAACTGGGCAGGAAAGAAAATATGATGGAATGTTCATAGGTTGAGATAAGAGCAGGGAGAGATCACTCAACAATTACTATAACAGACAAAACAGATTTGACTTGAGGAAATTAATTCAATTTATTGCCAAACAATTCAGAGTAGGACAAACAGAAACAAGAACAAGTCTTAAAACACTTCCCCCTGCCCCACCCTACTTCTTCACTGCTCATTTTCTCTACTTTCCCTCCTCCACCCCCTTTGGCCGAGGGGGATGGGGGATAGGGAATGGGGGCTCCAGCATGGGGTCCTCCATCTGCTACAGGTGGATCTCTGCTTCACTGTGGACCCCCATGCGGGGGCACAGCTGCGTCACCATGGTCTGCACCATGAGCTGCAGAGGAATAAATCTCTGCTCCAGCACCTGGGGCACAATTTCCTCCTCCTTCTTCACTGACGTTGAGTTCTGAAGGGTTGTTGCTCTCACATATTCTCACTCCTCTCTCCTGTTGCTGTGCTGCAGCAGATTTTCCCCCTTAACTATGTTATCCTAGAGGTGCTACCACCCTTACTGATGGGCTTGGCCTTGGCCAGCAGCAGATCCCACTTGGAGCCCCCCAGGATTGGCTCTGTTGGACATGGGCGAAGCTTCTGGCGGCTTCTCACAGAAGCCACCCCTGTCGTCCCTCACTACCAAAACCTTGCTATGCAAACCCAATCCACAGTTGCTTGTAATATCTCCAGAAACATGCCCATGTAGTCCATGGAAACATGGTTGCTGGCCCAGGCCAAAAATGTGCCAAAATGACTTGCAAGAGATGCCAAAATTATGGTGCTTGGGCTCTGGTAGTGTTAAATTTAGTTTAATTCTCACATTACTGTTTGAAACAGTGCAGCCCATACAGGGTTAGGGAAAGTTTGCAGTATTATTTCAGGTACTATTTATGACAAAGTTTAGCCACGAAAATTAAAATCTCAAAAATCTATGCAGAAAAGCAGGAAGAAAATAAAAAATAATTTCAATGTTGAGAAGTGCTCACAATGCTGTGTTTTCAAATGTCCACAAAAGTGACAGATTTTAAATAAATGCAATAAGTTGAAAGTCATACATATACATAATATATCTGATAGATACAAGAAGCATGGCTGTATTGTCATTTTTACATACAAAGAAACATTGATGAGGATGTAGCAGTGACAGGTTATTGGGAGAAATTATTTACTTGTTTTAAAAAAATTATTATTTT